>JBBPCX010078434.1:0-29303 GCA_037974365.1 Hydrocynus forskahlii
AAAAAATCAATGACTAAGCTTCATTTGTGAGTGTCTGTTATCCACCAAACAGTGGCAAAAGATGAAAAAAATGCAGCTTGGATGGATATCACAACATCCCCATGAGCCAAAGCATAAACATTAAGGTCTTCAGCTGCAGACCTCCTCATTCTCAGCAGTGTGTTTCCTCTCCATGCTCGCCTCCCCTTTGCCCTGCAGTGCCACAAATGCAATTGCTATTAAACAGCCAAACCAATGAGGAAAAGCAAAGCGTACAAAAAGGGAGTGGAGTTATGTAGCAGAAGCAGGAGCAGCCAGGTGCGAGTGGACAAGGGGCGCAAAGTCGTTGCGCACATATATACCTCTGTTGTTCTATTGACCATCATCTACAGCAGCGCACACCCACCGGCCAAGGGGGGGGGGGGGGGGAGAAAATGGGACGGTTAGTGTTTCACTGAGTCACAGTGATGCACCAAAAAAGCTGTTGGGTGGCTACATGGTGAAGTGAAAGTCACAAGGAAAAAAACACGGCACAACACACACCACAGGTGCTCAACTGGATGGTGCACAAACAGAATTTACTCTTAAAACTCTGCACACTAAAAGATGCTTCCTCCATTCATCCTCAGAATAAAATGGATATCCAACATGGTTTAATATTACAAAAGTAAATGGATTTTTTCATAATGAAACATTTGTAGTAAATGAAAACATGCCTATTTAAAGCACCTTCATACAGTTCTTTTTGCCTATACATTTATTATTACCAAAAACCTTTAATTGAAACAAAATACTGTAATTCCCAAATATATCATTTTATAACTGACATTTGATAAAGAATGCCCACCCAGCACCATCAAGTTCTAAAAAGTCATGAGACTGAGTGTGTGTCAGTAGGCTACCTTCGACTCGACATCAGCATTGTGGTCATTCTGCAGGAGCAATGCAGCAGCCTTGGTATCATCTTTGCGGGCAGCAATATGAAGGGCAGGGAGTCGCACTTTCCCTTTGGTGTCATTTTCCAGGAGCAGCGAGACCACCTGGTCATGGCCCTGCTGCAGCGCCACAGCCAGCGGGGTGAAGCCATCCTACATATTTACACACATACAGATAAACATGAGCAAAAACAGTCTCAATGACCATAGGTTATGGCAGTGTTGTGCCAGTTCACACTGAAAAAGTTCATTCAAATAAAAATGAACTAGTTCACTTTCATAGTTTTTTTTTTAATTTTGAACCAAGTTCACAGCTCAAAAAATGAACTAGTTCACGTTCGTTCATTTTTGTTTTGTTTTTTTACATTTTCAATACAACATCCTTCTATCTGAACCTCCTTCAATCTTCTCTTTCTATCTGTCATACCACTGAACAATCACAGACATAAGTTACATTAAAAACCAATTTTGAGGTTGAGATCTTACCACTTAGGCAACACATCATGTTCTGCTGAAAGTGAAAAAACGAGGTGCAGGTATATCGTATATGGAAATTTTATTCAGACAATATTTACACAAAATGTAAACAAACCGTGTCTGCCTAAAATGCAACATTCAGACAATATCTTTAAAAGTGCTCATAAAAGAACATAACTAAAAGTAAACAAAATGTGTGGTTTTCCCCAATCTAAATCTACACTGATTTCTTCAAAAACAGACTAAAATTTTTAAACAAACTGCCTTCTGCAGAGGCGTCTGGCCATGCAAGCATGTAATCAGCAAACGTAAAATGTGTGCCGCTTTCAGTGTTGCAAGAGTGAACGCCACTCATGTTCACGTTCATAATTAGTGAACTGATTCATTCAGTTCAGCGTTCACGAAAAATAGGAACGTTCGTGCATGACACTGGCTTATGGGACAATTCTAACTGTATTTTGTTATGTCACCTAAAAAAATCTTCATTGGCCAGCATTGTAGGGATGAATTTTCAACCTATAATTCAATGGTTGGGAAGTGAACTCATTCAGGGTGGTTAGATTTGACATGAAATTGTTTACTGAAGAGAAACCAACTTGCAGTTCCTTACAATAGTGGTGAATCTACTGCCAAGTGAATCATTAAATTCTTGTACCAGCTGTGTGTGTGTGTGTGTGTGTGTGTGTGTGTGTGTGTGTATGTGTGTGTAAATATCACTCAGTAACCAAAGTGTTTTGCAAACAGCTCCTCTGGTTGACAATGACAATCAGAATTTGACAAAAATAACAAAAAAGGGGAAAAAACATTGATCTTTTTTGTCTTCTCCCTGAATTTTGATGATCTTACTTCGCAACACATGTGGGACTAATGTTCCCCCATATGCATAATGTGTTTCATCTGAGTGTACAGACATGTTGGTGATTGCCATGAGAAAATGCTTAATGTGTTCTGAAGGAGTCCTAAAGCCCTCTCATTCTCCTGTGATACAGTGCTGCACACACACATACATACAGCAGGGCATTCAGTACAGTAGGTTATACAGTATTAGAAACCACATATACATATAATTCTGTTCAAGGTTAGTCCTGCAAGTTGGCCTGCTGCCTGGTTAAAAAGTCTGGTGTTTCATCCCATAACATGTTCACTTTGACAAAATAAGCAACCCCTAGCATGACGTGTAGAGGAGTGCTGCTATAGTGCAGCAAACCTATACGCATGTCGACAAATGTGGATATCTTGCTAGAAACAGAAAACTTTAAGATCTGATTTAATTCTGAACGGCTCAGGCATAGATGAAAGGCTGTCATAGGTAGCATAGGTGAGTGTAGATGTGTATGTGTGTGTACCTCTGTAGCAATACTCTGGCTGGAGCCATTGTCCAGCAGGAAGCGCACCACGTCCAGGTGATTCTCCTGGGCAGCCATGTAGAGCGGTGTGAAGCCATTCTGTAAAATCACACAGTAAGATTGTGCTGTGACTTGTGTCTGTCAGGGGGGTTCTATACACAGCTGTAGATATATTAACATAACACAGTTTGCAATCAAGCAATGTGTTTTCTATAGCAATGGGTTTGTAACCCTTTCTCTGCATCAGTATTAGTGTTGCACTGATACCGATCCCAGTATAGGGTATCAGGCAGATACTTCGTTAAAATACTCGTACTCGTATTCATACGTGAATTGCCAATACCATGCACCGATACCACTGAACAATATCCTATTTCACTACATCCGCTGATCACATTGGGTGGATGTGATTTGTCGTCCTACCTGACTTCAATGTCTAGGTGGAGACAACGAGCTGGAAACTTGGCGTCAGATATTCTATACACGAGCCATGAGATTTTTTTTCAATAGGAGGAGTAAACAATGTCAGCAATTTGGAAATATTTTAAGATAAAAGACGACAACAGGAGTAAGGCAGACTGTAAGATCTGTACTGCTACGGTGTTGAGGGATGGAAAGGAAAGTATATTGTTTAACACCAGCAATTTTATTAAACATCTGAAGACGCATCACAGTGCTAAGTACACAGAGTTGCTAATAATAGTGCAACCAACCTTAATGCACATCTTTGTGTACATGAAAGCAGGAGACTGTTTTGATACTTTCTTTAAGGGTGTTTTCACATATAGTCAGTCCTCTAGAAGTGGTCCAAAAAGTGGTGTCATGTGTCATGCGAATGAATCAGAAGAGCCAACTCCCATCGAGTGAGAGCCGGCTCCCCACTTTTTTTTTCCTTTCGCTGCTCGGCTCTCACTCTCAGTGGCTCAGCTCTGCTCACGGCAGAACTTCGTTTTGTTTGGCAGCAATCACATGTGAGGATATAGGATCATATCATTATGTGAAAAGAGAGAGGGCGACAGACGCAACAGTCAGGTGGAGCGTCTGTCCGTCCGTCTGCAGATACTAACTGAGAGAAGAAACCGCATCAGCCCATCCAAGCTAAGGCATTTGATTTTTTTGAATGTCAGCCTGCACTGAGAACATACTGTTTAGTTACTGAGTTTGATTCTGTTTCTGTTCTACGGATTTTGCAGTGTTAAAATTAAAAGTAAGAATGCCTGCATTTGTAACAGAACAAATATACAAAATTAGGCAATTATAAGGCTTCTCATAAAAACACTACATGCAAAAGGGTTTATCTGCACACAAAGCATTCATATTTGCCAAGTGATAGCATTCATATTTGCCATGATAATAAACTAAGAGCCATATGGGAGCCGAAAGAACTGGCTCTTCTTTGGGAGCCGTGCCACAAGATCTGGCTCTCTGAAAAGAGATGTTCACACTGTGAGTTCATTTGAAGGGGACTCGGTTCTATTTCTGCTCCGGGGCTGTACCACATCATCTAACTATGGCAAGCCTAGAGGGCAAAAACAGTCAAAGCGAATCCAGGGTGCTTTGTGTTCATAATGCACGAGTTTAAATGAACCGTGCCATGTACTTAAAGCTTTGTTAATGTTATTTTTGCCTTGGAATAGCCTTCTGTTAATACCTTTTGTATTTAGCCTTATTATAGGCTTATCATAATCTGTAGAAGAGAAAATAAAACCTGTCTCCAAATTACTTGCACTTATATGGATCCCATTCTAAGAAATATCGGTACTGGTACTCGGAATTGGCAAGTACACAAATAAAAATACTCGTACTTGTATCGGTTTGTAAAAAAGTGGTATCATTGCATCCCTAATTATTATATATATGTGTGTGTATGATAGAAGCGTAAAAATACATCAAAAACATTTAAATGTATCTTGTCATATTGATCTTTTGGTCCATTTTCCTAGTGTAAATACACACTCCAATCTGTGTATTTTTCTGAGCTGTATTAAAATAATGGACTGAAGTGCATTACACTGAGTACACTGACACCATATTCTCCAACAAACATTAGCATTCTAATGCTGGCAGTCAGCTTTAATAGTGCTTCATAATTAAAACTGAGCTAAATAGGCCAAACATTCCAATATGGCAAATGGGAGAGAACATTCTAGAACCATGTGAATGGGGATAATATTATTAAACTGTGGAAAGGGGGGGCATCCCACAAGGAAGAAGACCTTCACACAGAACCATGGCACACTGACAAAAGGTTTGATTTGGTTGGTGTTTGCTGGGCTGACTTGGACTTTTGAGGGTTTGCAACAACCTTCCCATGATCTTAATCACCATTCAATTCAGGAGTGAGCCTTCATTAGAAAAGAGTTTCTATTTCTGCTGCTCCTGCAAGCTACACTTGTGATAAGCTCGTCTTCTCCTCTCTTCAGATAAGCATGTCGCCTTTAACTGATGCAGAACTCTGCTGAGCTGCTGTTTCATGACTCACCCAACCAACCACCCACCCTCACATACATATACACTCAGGCTGCATTTTCAGGCTCAGATAACACCGTTAGAGAGATGCTGCAAGAATTCATTCATATAATTCAGTTTGCAACAGCAAGAGAACACACATTCAACAGACAATCAGCAGCTCTACAGACATTATGAGAGTCATTTAAGGACAAGCTGTCAGTAGGGCATCAATATCCTCACACACAGACACACACACACACACACACACAGACACAGACACAGAGAGACAAACACACACACAGACACACACACACAGACACACAGACACACACACACACGCGCGCTTATTAAGCACGCTAGCCACGTAGCTTTGCAGCTTGTGGTAAGACCCAACCCAGCATGGAGGCTGCCGGTCGAGTTGCTGGCTAAGTATGTGTGTGTGTGAGTTTGTATGTGTTATTGGCCATTATGTGATTGTCTCATGTGTGTATACATGTTTGTGTGTGATTGTCAACTTTTGACATTGCTTCTATGTTTGTTTTTTGTTCTAGTTGCTAAAAGTAAAATAATAGCGAGTGAAACCTATGTTTTGAAGATTACTGAACTATGTTAATCTGTTGTCACCAATTTGTAGACCCAGAGAAGATCCAACCAGTAAACAAGGTATCAATATGTCTGATCTGAGTGCGACATGTTTAGCACCATTCTCCTCCTTCCATTCACGTGTCAAACAGGTTTTCCCCACTCAGTGAAACACCCGCTAAGAAGCCTGTTGAAAGTTCTCTGGTTCTAGATGATTCGGCATGTGAAATGTAGGGGCTAACGACACCCGCATGTATCAGTCAGTTTCCTAAGAATGGTTTTAAAGAGGTGTTTAAATTAGCCCAGACTATGTCCGATGCTATAATATGCTCTGGCCCCATCCCCAGGCAGCATGTCCCTGAAGCCCACAGCAGTGCTTTGGGTGTTGAACTGCTGGATGTTCAAGTAGTGCTTTGAAAACAATGTGGATTTTATTAACAACTCGTCCATGTTTGAGGGCAAGCCCAGTCTCTTGGCTTGGGATGGTCTCCACCCTCGTCTACTAGCTGCCTTGAATTGTCACCTCAGTCCCACTCCATCGAGACTGTGTCTGTCCCCTTAACTAAACAAAAAAGTAGGAAAATTCTAAATGTGTGTTCTAATAATTTAGTCAACCTTTCTCAAACTACCAACAAGCTCACCACCTTAGGTCTAAAGCTAAAGCTGGGACTGCTCACTCCTAAAACCGTTTTTGTAAATGAAATAATCACTGATCAGAATCTTGACGCCTTATGTCTTACAGAGACCTGGGGTAGACCTGATGAGTTTGTTGTTCTAAATAAGGCCACTGCCACTGGCTATAACTACGTACACAATACTGCACTAAGCAGTAGAGGAGGTGGCACAGGAACCATTTACAGAAGTGCCCCGAGTATTAGTCAGAAAACAGGTTTTACGCTCATGTCCTTTGAAACTCTTCTTTAATAGAACTCAGGTAGATACAAATAAGATCTCCTTCTCTCTTATTACTGTCTACAGGCCACCAGGGCCTTACAGAGAGTAATTCACAGTGATAAAAAATATATATATTCTGAGAGATTTTAATATCCACTTTGAAAAAAACAGGATCCACAGAAAACTGCATTTGCTTCAATTCTAGATACTGTAGGCTTTACTCAAAATGTTACGAGTTCTACTCACTGCTGCGGTCACACTCTTGATTTGTTCTCGACCCTTGGTGTTAATGTGAATAACATAGCTATTCTTCCACAGATCATAGTAATCTCAGGTCACTACCTCATAACACATGAGCTTCATTTTAATCATAATGTAAGCACATCCCCTTGCTTTCATATTAGTCATACCGTAACATCTGCCACAGCTCTTATTTTAACTGAGAACCACATTAGATTTATCATCCCCATTTGGTGCTCCATCTGGTCCAGCAGACTTAGACAAAATACTCAACATAAATACCGATTAACCAAACTGGAATCTTTCCACGCTGCCTGGAAAAAACCTTAGAGACTACAGCAGACAACTTACTGCATCACGCTCAGCTGACAAAGAAAATTCCAGTTTTCTGTTTAGTACAATTTCTAAACAAACTACAGTGCCACCAGAAAGTACCCCTTCACTTCTTCTACATTTTGTTATGTTACAGACTTATTCTAAAATAGATTTGAGTAGGGTTTTTCCTTAAAGATCTTTTTAGAAAGATGTGCAATTTATTTTTTTGCAAAAGCTTGTTAATCCAGTGTTTCACACTAATGGCTTAATATTTTGTTGAAGCACCTTTGGCAGCAATCACAGCCTCAAGTCTTCTTGGATATGCCTCTACAAGTTTGGCACACCTGTTTTTGGGGATTTTCTCCCTTCTTCCCCGAGGACCTTCTCAAGCCCAATCATTTTGGATGGGCAGCGCAGGTAGACAGCCATTTTTAGGCCTTTCCAGAGATGTTCTATTGGATTCAGGCCCAGACTCTCAAGTGCACTCACAGAATGCTCCTGAAGCCAATCCTTTGTTTTCTTTGGTGTGTGCTTTGTGTCATTGTTGTGTTAGAAGATGAATTGTCTCCCTAGTCTGAGTTCCAGAGTAGTCTAGAGCAGCTTTTCCCGAAGAATCTCTCTATATTTGGCTGCTGTCATCTTACCTTCTATGCAGATAAGTCATCCAGTTCCTGCCGCAGAAAAACATCCCCACAAGATGCTGCTGCTACCACCATGTTTCACAGTAGGAATGGTTTTAGCCAGTGCCTGTTTTTCACTAGACATGTCGCTTGGAGTTCAGGCCAAAGTTTTATTTAGATGATTTTGCTTCTTACAGTCTGCAAATCCTTAATGTGCTTTTCAGCAAACTCCAAGTGGGGTGCCATGTGCCTTTAAGTGAGGCCACTCAACTGTAAAGGCCTGATTGATGGAGTGTGTTAGCTATGGTTGACTTGCTGAATGGTTCTCCTATCTCCACAAGGGATCGCTCCACCCTAGTGACCACTGGGTTCTTGGTCCCCTCTCTGACCAAGGCCCTTCTTACCCGATTACTCAGTTTAGTCAGGCAGCAAGATCTAGGGAGGATCCTGGAAGTTCCAAAGTTCATCCATTTCCGAATAATGGAGACCACAGTGCTTTTCAGGACCTTCAATGCTGGCAAAATTATTGCGTATCCTTCCCCAGATTGGTGCCTTGACACAATCCAGTCTCAGAGATCTACAGACAATTCCCTGGACCTCATTGCTTGGTTTCTGCTCTGATCTGAACTGTCAACTGTGAGACCTTATATAGACAAGTGTGTGCCATTCCTAATCATGTTCAATGAACTGAATTTACCACAGGTGGATTCCAATCAAATTGCAGAAACATCTCAAAGATGATCAGTGGAAATCGGATGCAGAGCTCAATTTTGAGTGTCATAGCAAAGTGTGTGAATACTTATATACCTATTGTGTTTAAATGTTTATTTTTTTTAATTTAAGAAAATGTCTGAAAACAGGACTCTTAATTTGAAATGTTCAGTCTGCTGTTGGGCTTCACGTTCTCTGTCAGCTGTCCTGTGTTTGGGTTGAAGTGATTGTGTTGGTTCATTGGTTCTTGTTCTTCACACTTAGCCTTGTTGTACCAGTTGTTTATGTTCTGGAGTTTGTTTATGTTTTGGCCCTCGAGCTGTCTTGTGTTTTTGGTTTTGTGAATAGAAGTCTGAAGAACACGGAAATCCATGCCTGTGCCTCCTTCCTAGACTGGTATGACCAATTCGTGATGGATGTGAATACTTTCTGGCGGCACTGTAGGAACCATGGAGGTGCAGAATCACAGGTGTCTGCAAACTATAGTAGTGAGGATTTAATGGACTTTTTCAACAATAAAACTGAAGTCATTAGACAAGAAACTCGGACTAGAAATTTTACTCCACCACGCCTGCTGCCCGATACAGCCAACACAGATACCATAGAAAAGAAAATTGTGGCCCAATAGTTCCAATCTGTGTTCCAGTCTGGGTTCCAGCCTCATCACCGCACCAAAACAATCCTAGTAAAGATAGCAAATGGTATTTTACTGTCTGCTGACAAAGGATACCATTGACCACTTAATTCCCACTGGAAACCCATGCACACTTTCACCAAATGTTTGCTAGCTGCACCTTGACAATTTTTGCCATTAGTTTTGATTAGAAATAGTTAATACTGGATTGCATGCTTTTCTTATGGTTCCCAAAAGCTGCGCCTTTTAAGGCTTAAAGGAAGAAAAAACATCTATAGCAATTGCACTTCCTAAATGAAGAAATGTCTCACATAGAGAACACTAGTCTTACCTGAGACTGTGCATTGACATTGGCCCCACTGTTTACCAGCTCTCTGACCACCTCTGCCTGGCCTGCGAGGGAAGCTATGTGTAGAGCAGTGTTTCCTTTCTGCAGACAGAGAGATGCAAGAACCTATGAGTAAACTACACACCAGTACCACTAATGCTGCAGTGTCCGTTCCTGTTACAAAAATAACCACTGTAATCATTAGAGCGGTGATGAGTTTAAAGTCTGGGTGGAAGCTAAGATATCCTTCAGCTATCTAAGCATTTCTGTATTCAAGTGTAAAAAGTGCAGAAAATAAACAGGCATTAAAAGTGGTAAAATTGGACAATGCAAATAGTTTAAAGACAGCTTGAACAGTTTGAACTTGAACAGATGGGTTTTGTGTTTGGATTTAAAAAGTGAGAGGGAACTGATGTTTCGGAGGTCGGATGGTAATGAGTTCCAAAGCTGGGGAGCAGAGCTTATAGTGGCAAGGCGGGCAGAGGGAACAGTCAGGTGAATGGAAGAAGATGATCTGAGGGTATGAGAGTAGTGGCAACATGAGTGGCAACATGAAGGAGGTCGGATAGATATGGAGGGGCGAGGTTGTGAATGGCCTTGAAGGTTAACAGAAGGATTTGAATTCAATGCAGAGCTTAACCGCGAGCCAGTGGAGCTGCTGTAAGGTGGGAGTGACATGGTGGGACCTGAATTCTGGACCAATAGAAGCTTATGAAGAGATTTCTGAGGAAGACCAAAGAGGAAGGAGTTACAGTAGTCCAGGCGAGAAGTGACAAGACTATGGACAAGAATAGCAGTAGACTGGGCAGTAAGGGAGGGGCAAAGATGATTTATATTGCGTAGATGGAAGAATGCAGACTGGGTAATGTTATTGATATGGGATTGGAAGGAAAGAGTACTGTCGAGGATGACACCCAGACTCTTAACCTGGAGGGGAAAATGGAGCAATTGTCAATAAGGAGAGAGAGACTGTCACTTTTGGAAAGTGTAGATTTGGTACCAGTGAGGAGAACCTCAGTTTTGTCACTGTTTAATTTGAGGGAATTTGAGGATAACCAGGTTTTTATTTCAGTCAGGCAGTCAGTAAGGGAGGAGGGCGGGAGGTTGGAAGTGAGTTTACTGGTAAGGTACAGCTGGGTGTCATCTACGTAACAGTGGAAACTGATGGTAAATTCGCAAAAGATATTGCCAAGAGGAAGGAGACAAATAGTGAAGAGGAGGGGCCCAGGACAGATCACTGGGGCACACCAGAAGTAACAAGGGAGGGCTGGGATGAGAAAGATTTGAGCCGAATGAACTGAGTGCAACAGGAGAGATAAGATGTGAACCAGTCTAAGGGAGTCTAAAGAATTGAATGGATGAAGGAAGTTCAGGTATGATACTGGGAATAGATTGTGGACCGAGGTGCTGGTGGATCTTCTGGATTTTTTCACCAAAAAAGAAGATCCATGTTGTCAACATCAATTAGAATTTTAAAAATCAAGTAGTGTATAAAGTGAAAAACATGTGAAATGTTTTACTCAAATGTGTTTTAGTAAATTAGCATTACTGTGGTGCTTGCTATACTCATTTGCTAAAATTGTCATCATTTATGTTTTATTCAGCTGGATGTGCCTGTGTGTTCAGTTGCTTCTGATTGGTTAAACATGTTTACAAGAAGCTTGTTGTTATTCAGCTACAACTTGTAAAGTATAGAATGAAGGTATTTATAGGATGCAACTAAAACTGTCTTTTTGATTTAAAAAGTAATTCATTGTTCAGACCTAGTGTGAACTATGTGTGAGCAACATTACAACATTGATAGTTATTGAGACAAAATTATGTATGTAAACATATGTTAGGAAGTGTCTAATTGGATTTAAGTGTAGTGTGGCAAGTTAAATGGTTTGTGAGAAAACATTCCTGCTGTTCAGTGCAAAGCTATCCTCACGTACTAGCTCCTACTAGTGATCTTACTGATGTCCAAAGCTCAAGCAGAGGCACCTTGAGTTTGAAAATCTGCAGAGTCAATTAAAATGTGCCTATAATTCCTGCTAAACACTGCCTTCTTTTAATAAAGACCGTTAGTGAAATGTACAAGAAGTTTGTTTATCACAGACTTCATGGTTTATGATAGCAGCCACCTTAGCCTACAAGGCTACAGAGCCTGATGAAGTTGAGCCTACCTTTGTTGCTGAATCAACAGTGGCTCCCAGTTTAATAAGCTGTGCCACTACTTCCACATGGCCCTCTTTGGAGGCAAGATGAAGAGCATTCAGCCCATTCTGCACACAGAGAAAGAAGCATAAAACCAGGAAATATGAGAATGCCAGTATCTTTAACCCCATATACGTACTTAATCAATAAAAGTATTTTTTTTAAACTGGACAATGGGCTGAACATGGTAAATCCTTGGTCAAGTTGTTTTGATGTATTTCAGCCCCCTTAGATTTCTAACTAGCTGCTCCAGATGAAGATAAACCTCTGTGGTAAACGGGCAGATTAAAAAACTTCAAGATCAATATTCATCTTGAAATATCAGTTAATATACCCTCAAATTCTGTCCTTCTCAGTAATATAGCACAATACATCTGATTAAAATGAACTGCAGGAATAATCCCCATAGCACGGCTGCTCCTGCAGTGAAAGGAAATATTCTCAGAGAGAAATTAAAAAATAAATCAAGGATATGTGTGTTTTCAGTCGATTATATGTTTGAGTGTGTTCATTTTATCATTTTTGCTGTCATACTCATTTCAAAATTAGTCCTGAATCTTAATCTGAATGTCTGCATTACTGAATTTGAATGACTTTATTTATGGTATGATTTACTTAAAGAAGTTTTCAAAGGATATGTAATGCAAATAAAGATGAATAAATACAGAAAACACACACACACACACACACACACACACACACACACACACACACACACACTCACATACATGACATACAGCCCACATAACTACTGTTAGCCTAATCTGTAGGTTATGTCGTTATGAAAGTGGGAAATTGAAGTGTGGGTCATGAACTAAAAAGAACAATTTACACATACTGGCTATTACTGATTGAACCAGACTCTTTTTCATACTGTGTGGCTACATTGCTCAGACCTCTTATGTCTGTTAGGTTCTCAGATTCTGTAACCCTCAGTGGGTACCACATCTAGAGCAAAGCTTAACATCTGTTAAGCTTAGGCTGGTATTATTCAGCAACTATAACTAATTATTTAATACCTATGATGAAACTAATATATATTACTGTTGAGACCACAGGTGCACAACTCTGGCCCTGGAGGTGACCCTGCACAATGAACTCTCATTGAACTAAGTGCGTCAGGTAGAGTGTTTCAGCAGAGGCTGGGTTTGTAAGGAGAGAGTGACTGACCTGGTTGCAGATATTAATGTCCACTCCGGACTTCAGGTAATCAAGGGCTTTCTCTAGGTTTCCAGCCCGGGCTGCTCGAAGATAACTGGCATTCGTGTCAGTCTGCAACACAGAGAAAATGATCTTGTTTAGATAAATACAATTTAGAGAAACAAGTCAAAAGTATACTGGTCGCGAGCTAAATACAAATAAATATGGTTTAGTGTATTCCATGGGCATTGATATAAATGTGTGGGTCAACTAGGACACAGCCAAATAAAAAAGTACTTTGAGAGTTCTGTCTGGATCCAGCTTCTATCCTAAGATTAGATTACTCAATAGCAATATCCCTGTGACTGCCTGTTAACATAATAGAGCAAAAATGAAAGAATCACACAAAGATGGACAGATAAGTTAACAGCTGACATAGATCTACCATGCATTCAACCGGTGCTTCTTAAATCTAGCCCCACAGATGATACACATTTTCTACTGTATATGGAAAACCAAGATGCCATTTCAACACAGTGGGACAAAAGTGACAGTAGCTGTCTGCAAAATGCATATATATACACTTGTCACTGTAAGTCCCTAACGTGCTGAAAATGAATGGCAGCTGGTCGCTCCGTTGTTCTTGTGTCACTTGTACGACCACTGTATAAGACTGTTATCCACTTTTTGCTAGTATTCCTGTCGTCTCCCTGCCATTCATACAGATAGAATGCTACATAGTATGAGACAGAAATGGAATAAAAGCACTGTTAACTTGATGCTAACATAACATAAAAAAATTGCAAGAGGAAATTAGCATTATCTGAGGAACAGCTACTGCTTATACAGAAGTTTCTGCATGAAACTTTGCTTTACAGTCTTAAGCCTGGCAGGTGCATGTTCATGACTTGCTAATTTCACAGAAGATCTCATGAAATATGTTCCCCAAGAAAGAGCAGGCAAGTGTTGTAAAACACAATGCAGTGACAGTGGTGTGCATACGTAACACAAACTAGACAGGGATGCAGATCAGGTAGTAACAGATCCTATCTGATTAAACCATGACTCTGCACAAACTCTGACCCCAATTTGCTCTTATTGGTTGGAGAGTACTAAAGCAATTTGCCTGTTTTAGTCATTGTACAAAAAGGCCCATCATGCTCAGGGACTAGGATAGGCTCTTAGCATATCCCTCTGCTAAGCTATCTGATATTTTGTAATAAAGTGGCCCACCAATATTATGGAGTCGTAGCAGGCTTACAGAAGAAAAGAGATGGACACACTGGAATGGGGAAATGTCAGCAATGAGGGGGAAAGAGCAAAAGTTTCTGGTAAAATGTACTTACACATTCCACCTGTACCAATACAGCATAGCACCCTCTTTTGTAAGAGTACATAATGAAAGTCTACTTTTTGGGTAGTTCTGTCTTCAATTGATGTCTTTTAGTGGCCAAAATGCATTACATTCTTGGTTTATTTTAAGTGACAATATTTATAAGTTAATATGTGTTTGTGAATCCTGTTTCCAAAACCTTAAGAAGCTCCACTGCTGACAGTTTCAACAACTATTTCAACAACGGGATGCAGATGGAATTAAATTTTGTGCACCTAAACAGTCAGGTCTATGGCTTGAGATTAGGATGTGCAGTCCTAGCTTTGACACTTTCAGTTCCATGTAGGGACGCCTACTTCTAGGCTTGTTAATGAGTTTGAGTTGAACTAGGAAGTGATGTGGTGTACATCAATGTTCACTTAAACATACAACCAGAGCAATGCATGCTTGATCGTATAAGTAGTCAGTCATTCAGAACTGCCAGCCTATTGGTTGGTAAGCTTTTATAAAATCATACTCTACAGTACTTTCCACTTCTGGAGGCAATAGCTACAGCAAGTCACTTTGAAAAATTTTTTTGTAGTGGCAGATAATAAAAGCATGCTGTAATTTGACATTTTTCTCTCACTGAAACAAATAGAATTTTGCTGAAATGACTACATTTTTTTGCAGAAAGAAAAGATAATTTTTTTTATCATTCTTTTTTTTATTATGACAAATTACACTGCTTTCTTAGTTTTGCAAACAGAAGCACACAGTAATATATCTAAAGACAACAAGTTGATGAACATAAATATACTATAAATCAATAATTTTACCTGTTTCATTACATTAATTAATTGTACATTAAATGTATAGAAAAATTAAACTAGTAACTCTAGAATTTTTGTAACAGCATCAGTGTCATTACAAATAATGTCATGATGGCATCGTTATCATTAAGATGCATTTGGTAATAATGTCAATAAAGCTTCAGTTACTATGCTTGGTGGACAAGGCTTAAATCACCCGGCAAGCTCTGTTTAGTACTGGGATTCTGTACGGCGTGTGAAAATATGGAAGGCATGACAAACAGGACTGCAGCAGTCCACATGAATATTATACACACACAGCAAGATGTGTGCCACTCTGCTGACAACTGCAAGCTCAGTGTGTTTATCTATGAAGCATTCAGTGCCCAATAGCAAGAGCTCAGCAGTTTACTCCTGTATAAAACCACCTAAAGATTAAGATTTAATTCACATTTCATCATACACTTTTGTGTGTGGGTGAAAAAAGGTGTGGTCAATCTGTCGTCAAGTCAGCACACACATACGTACACACACACACACACACACACACACACACACACACACACACAGAAAGGGTGGGGGGAGTCTGCTGTTGGGGAGAGTCTGCTGTTGCTGCATTGATATATCACAGTAAAGCTTTCAGACACACCCAGACACACATGAACAGACACTGTCACACCAAGGAGTGCTTTGGCTCAGCCAACATTGTAACGCAAGTATCAAAAAGAACAATCTATTACTAATAACTAAATATTGGTCAAAGAAACCATTGCTTTATTTGTTTATAGTCATTTCTGTGTTTTCAGTAATTTCTGCAATTGTTAGTAGGATTCTATATTAAGATTTATTTACATGTCTATTTATACACTTTACACCGTGTGCACAATTATTATCCGTTAAAGTGAAAATGATGAACAAACTCAAGTTTAACAGATACTGCACCTGTATCTGTTTGACAGAACATTTAAACAAAAACCAGTGACCACACGTCTTTTCACTAGCAGTAATAATCCTGCCATGCATGGAATCTGTCAGTTTCTTGATCTGTTGATGATCAACGTTTTGTGCTGCTGCAACTACAGCCTCCCAGACTGTTCAGAGAGGTGTACTGCTTTCCATCCTTGTAAATCGCCCATTCAAGAAGGGCCCACAAGTTCTCGATAGGGTTTAGGTCAGGTGAGGAAGGGGGCCATGTCATTATTCTTTCAGACCTTTACTGGCCAGCCATGCAGTGGAGGGCTTCGATGCATGCGATGGAGCATTGTGCTGCATAAAAATCATGGCCTTCTTGAAAGAAGCAGATTTTTTCCTGTACCACTGCTTGAAGAAAGTGTCTTCTAAAAACTGGCAGTAGGTTTGGGAGTTGATTTTAAGCCCATCTTGAACCAAACTAGCTCATCTTTAATGATACCAGCCCGCATTAGTACCCCACCTCCACCTTGCTGGTGTCTGAGTCGAAGTGGAGCTCTGTGCCTGTTACTGATCCAGCCGCAGGCCCATCCATCTGGTCCATCAAGAGTCACTCACATTCTTGGCCCAGTCTTGACATTTCAACTTATGTGTCATGTTCAGTGGGGGTTGGGTTTCAGCCTTCCTTACCTTGGCCATGTCTCTGAGCACTGAACACCTTGTACTTCTGGGCTTTCCAGGTAGGTTGCAGTTACAGAATATGGTGGAACTGGAGGATAATGGGTTCCTGGTAACTTCACGCTTGATTCTTCTCAAATCTTTGGCAGTTAACTTGCGTCTTTTTTTATCAACACGTTTCTTGCGACCCTGTTGACTTTTTGCAACAAAACATTTGATTGTTCTGTGATCATGGCCCAATATCTTACTAATTTCAAGAGTGCTGCATCCTTCTGAAAGACTTGATTTTTCTGAGTCTGTTAAATATCTTTTTTGGCCCATTTTGCCTGAGGAAAAGAAGCTGCCTAATAATTCTGCAGACCTTGATATAGGGTGCTGATCTCCTTAGGCCTGTAAGGGAACTTAAACATATCCTTAAAGGTAATCAATATATTCTCTTATATTCTAAGGCAAATTAGCATATTCAGTTTGTGATTCTTATATTTGAATGATTCTTTCTCTAAATACCATATTAATGTGATTTTGCTGACTAATGATCAAGGTTGTGAAGCCAGGCCTGAGGTGCAAAGTGACATGATTGAATCAAGGTTATTATTTATGCAAACCCTATGTTTTGAGCTAAAGAGTTTCAGATAAGGTGTTTTGTTCAGACAAGAAAGCACTTGTTCAGTGCCGTTGTCATGGAGCCTCACTGTGAAAAGCCATAACATAGGTTCTGGTTGGAAACCTCTTCAGGGGGAGGCGATATGGTTTCTGCTCACAAGTGATAAGGTGAATGCTCTTCTTTGAGAGCATAAGACCTCTGCAAAGGTCCAGTTTCTTTAGAGAGAACTTTCAAATCCAGGATGAATAACTCTCACCATCTTAAGAAGAAAATAAAGTCTCTGAACTGATATATATATATATGTGTGTGTGTGTGTGTGTGTGTGTGTGTGTGTGTGTGTGTATTTGTGTAATGAGGGAGGGTGTGGCCTGTAACAGCGGTGAGAAAATCAGCAAACTGACAAAAAATTATTCGCTATATATACACACACACACCATCACATCATATATATATCACCTGATATGCTTCAATCCAATAAGCATTCAAGATTATACAGCTTGGAATATATGTGTATAAATGATGATATGGTCAAAATACTCACTTGCCTAATTGCACACAGCGTATATGCAAAAATATGCGAAAATCCACAGAATCCACAAAACTTCATAATTCAGCTACCTTAAGCTCCTTTATTGCTGAATAAGAGTTTAGCTATGCACCTGCAGCTTGTATAATATTTCTAAATACTTCTTTCTGGGAAAATTATTTATTTTAAAAATAATTAAACGGTGGTAAAAGTGCACTTAAATGTATGTAGAATTTAAATGTTTCATTAAACTAAGAAACCTGCCACCTCATCAGAGCAGAAGGTACTCTATTATTTTATGTAATTTTTTTAATTGTATACTGAAGCAACCATGTAATCATAACAGTCCTAATTCTGTTATGTCCTCCACTTTCAGTGACTCCCTACAGCTTCATGCATCAAAATACTGCAGGCTGGTTTCAGCCACTCACCTTTAAATCTTGTTGTGTCTCATGAATACATATTCATTGGATATAAATGTCACTCTGTTGCATCACTCCCCTGTTCCTTTGGCCCTCAGCAAAAACCTCATTCCTTTAGCTAGCTTTCTCCTTCCAACGTTAGAAAAATGTCTCTTCCTTCAGTGGAGGTTAATCCTCCGCAGTGTGTGGGAGTTCTGCTTTGAAGCTAACACACCATATTTCTCTCTCCTACTTTGACGAAGGATCATTCTTTGTCCGTGTGGCTCAGGAGCTTTTCTCTTTTCCTCTTAGGATCCATACCATTGACCCTCCTTAGGTAAGGTAAACCTCCACAGATGCCCACACAGGCCATTGATTTCATGGCCAATATCGTGACCCTTTTCATGACATATAGGTCAAGGCAAAATACAAAAAATGACTGTTTTCAGTGGCACTCTGTGGGATTCAGTGTCTCATTAAGAAATCTGGAAAAATCAACTAGCAGCAGTCTAACAAAAGCAATAGTGAATTTGTTTATATAAGCAGAGTTTTCTTTGAACTAGAATATACTGCATCATAAGAATGCCTTGATTCAACAAAACACTCAAAATTATTTTCCAGATCTCTGATAAAATAAAGCCCTGAATAACTCCTGTATAGATTCCAAAAAATAATATTCTTTGCTTTCTGGTGCAGTGTAATGGCTGTATAATATGCAAGTGAGGAACTGGATTGTGAGAACACCTGAGGATTGTGCTTGTTTTCTTAGAGCACAAAAACAGCTTTTGGAGTGAAATGTGAAGTTCAAACTGCTTTTTGGGAATATAGCACATGAGAGGTTTTACTAGTGGGTAATAGCAATAATTTAAAATAATTTAATGTACATAATGTAATACTTAAATATACCTATGTATACTTATGCAGCATTCCCGCATGTGTGTAGCTATTTCGAGTGTTTCACTGAGTGTTCTCGTGTTTTTCACTTTGTTCTTCTTAGCCCTGTATTTTTATTACTGTAAATTAAATGTCATTATTACGCTATTTACCCAGTTTATGCCAAAGAAAACGACAGTACATACCAAAACAAATGCGCCTTCTTGGATTACCGTACAATATGTATAGGCAACCTGATCTCACGACTTTTCGTGCAACCATCACGACATAAAATCTATTTAAAAACATGCTGCGATCACGCTTTAGGCCTTTTTTTCGCGCTAGGACAACACTTCTTTTTTTCGTGGTAGGACAATGGTTCACTACCCTATGTATTTTAATGCACAGTGCGTAACATCGCCAGTATCAGCGC
The DNA here is from genome assembly GCA_037974365.1 of Hydrocynus forskahlii. NCBI lineage: Eukaryota > Metazoa > Chordata > Actinopteri > Characiformes > Alestidae > Hydrocynus > Hydrocynus forskahlii. Next base: position 19,397 of record JBBPCX010078434.1, read on the forward strand.
TAACTGGTGACTGTTAGGGTTCGGGTTAGGGACTTTCCCCGTTTCACGGCCTTTCAACCTGTTTCAACCGCTTTGCAAACAAAAATGATGAGGAATTAACTCATTATTTCTCTCCCACTGTCCCTCAGTCACCAGTTAGCGCTGATACTGGCGGTGTTACGCAGTGCGCATTAAAACACATAGTGTAGTGAAGCACTGTCCTAGCACGAAAAAAAGGCCTAAAGTGTGATCGCAGCACGTTTTTGAATAAGATTGCATATCGTGATGGCTTCACAAAAACTCGTGAGACCGGGCTCATATAGGGGTAACATCAGTATTTTACAATCTAGCTCTGTTGGAGATAGCAGTTCAGTGTACACTTTTTATATTTTTTTAACGGTAATGTAAGGGTAATCTAGCGGTGCTAGAATGTAAAATACTGATGTATTAAGAGGTTAAAATGAAATCAAAGTGTTTTGGGAGCCATATTTAGGGTTTACACAATAAAAATAGGCATTTTGGGGCATTTTTTTAATATATCACAAATTTTGTGTTGTGTGGAATGTAACAACCAAGAATTTTGGGGAGCTCTACTGTATATCATAATACTTATTGCTACACAAAGTTTATGAATCTTGTAAAAACCAAAAAACAGGCGATTAAATGAGTAAGATTTGTTTATTTGACATTTCAAGGAATGGGACAAAATCAGGAAGTGTAAGGAAATCAAATAATTTGTAAAAATTATATAATAAAATTAAGTAATGTTATAATGGTCTGATTTCCAGACCATTTACTGTAAAGTGGTTGTTGTTGTTTACAGGCTCTCTATAATTGCTCTAAATCTGTCTGTTTTTTATTCATACAGTCGATTTGCGTTCTAATACTGTCAGGATCCATCATACATGTAGAAAAGCTTAATAGACATAATTTACCATGATAGCAATACCATTTCATCCTGTCACCCACTTTTGCTTAATAGGGGGCTTTGGCAGTGTGCTCTGCTAGTGATTAGGAGGGTGAGGTTATGTCCTGTCCTGAAGCCCAGTGCTGAATAGAGCTACCGCTTTTTATCACAGTTCAACATCAACTGGTGTTAGCAGAAACTCAGCGTGGGGCTTACCATCCTGCACACACTAACACCCCACTAACATAATTGCAAGAAGATAAAATGTGTGGGCTTTAGCATTATTCCCAATGTAATATTGTCTCTATAGTACCAGCTTGAGACAATGGTTATTTACATGCATGACTTTTTTTTTTCCAAATAAACCTACTTAGTAAATACACTACATGTCCACACATTCTTGATTAGTGACTTCAGCTTCTAAGGTGTACCCATTGCTGACACAGATGTTCTATTGTGCATGCACAGCTTGTATACTATCCACAGAAAAGCATTACTAAATAGAATATGATGCTCTGGAGCAGCCAAACATGACCCTTAAGTTAGCATGACCAATGCCAAGCGTTGGCTAGAGTGGTATAAAGCTTTAGGATGTGGAGTAGTGAAACTATGTTAGAAAACCTTTGGAATGAGATGGAGTGATGTCTGGGATCCAGATCCAACATCAGCACCTAACCATAACGGCCAGTGGGGTCCTCCCAATAGTATAACACAACTAAAGTGTAGAACATAAGCTCTGTACTTTTGCTACAAAGCCTGAGGGGACTGGAGCAACTTCATCCGATAACCATGTAGCTGGGTGCAGCTACTACAACAATGTGGTAGCTATGTCCAGGGCTTGTGTTATACTCTTCGGTTAGCTTCATTTATGAAGCACAGTAAGAATAATTGAGCTCCATGGTCTGCTGTAATGACAGACCATCAGTATTCACTTTCTACTCAGTTGACATGAATATAACCTTAAATGCCTTAAGAAGAAAATGTATAATTTTCAGGCACAGTGTTGTTCATTGTCCTGCCAAACACATACTTGGATCCAGCACATGGCTCCCAGGTGATCTATCAGTCTACACTCTACAGTTTGAATCTCATACACATGTCATGGGTATGGGCAGTTGCTTTGGACTGGTGATAAAGCTGCTGACTGGCATTATGCCACTGTATATCACTCATGCACCTTCACAACAACACCCTGCTCTAATAAGACTGGGCCTGGTGGGTCTGCACTTGCTAACAGTGCTATGAGTTGAGAATCTCTTTTCGTGGTTTTTATTTTGAGAAAGCAAGTCACATTCTGAGGTTATCCTTCTCAAAATTGGATATTTAAAAATCGCTAGTGTGGTTATGAATGTAATCCAGTGGAGATAATTTAGCAGTCCAACACCAAAACTGCTATTCAAACAAACAAATGATACACCCAAAAAACTGAAAAACAGTATCTCACATGGATGTTCATTTTCATTTCAATGGTTCTTCTCAATTTCAATTAATAAAAAGTTATTTCAGTGTCATAGTGGTGCAAAACTATTTCTAAAAAATAGGTGTGCTGGACAAACCTGGTAACTCATTTGTAAATCACCAGCTTTAGTGGATGAAAAAAATAACTACCAAAATGTGCTGACCCTTCATTAAGTGGAGTTATGTAGCAAACTCTTTCTGACACCCTTCATTGTTAAGAGTGTATTCCCATAATGAGACATGGTTACTCATTAAGGTGTTAAACATGTTCAGCTGTTAGATACAATAGGGTACAAATTCTGGTAGCATGGTCAGCACAAAACCATACTGAACATGCTTTTAGACATGCTCCCTTTTTGGCACTACACCACATGATTCCCACTAATACAAATAGTGTACTTAAAAATGGTGTCAACTGTTATTTACGAATGGTGCAAAACTGACAGATTCACCTCTGCACTTTTCCTGCATATTTCCTGAAGGTCACAGCATGCACTGGTCATAACACATGGCTCTGTACTAAAAATCCTCTTAATTTACACCATGTTAGACCTAGCTTTCCGGTAACAGGGACACATTCAGCACACTATACAATTCAATACACATAGAAGTAGTAATGAGGACATCCAAGTTTCAGTTAAAGCCCCACATTTGCTTCACTGCACAAATTAAGAGACAGAAACATTCATACCATTGTGAAAGAGGAGTGAATATTTAAAATTAAGCTCTATAACCTTCTGCATTTCCAGCCTATAGTCCATTCAGCCACTGCAGCAGCATGTTGCAGTCAATGTCTCACTCCTGTAAACACCACTCCTTGTGCTCTCTCTCTCTCCATGCAAGACAGCAACACCAACAGTACATATGGCGTAACAGTCTAATTCAGGCGCATTAGAAGCATACGGCCCAAGACTAACCATGCTCTAAAAGACGTTTAAAATCAGCACTTACTGGCACCAGGCACTCCACGTCCTCCTCGACTGCCATTCTCCCCCTCTGCAGCTCAGTGAAACCCGAGTCTTCAATTATCTAGTCCTTGGACCCAGGCTAGTGGATAGGGGGCATTATGTCAGAGCTAAAAATACCTGGCAATACTGAGCAAGGCTAATCACTAATCACTGCATTCCGAGCAAGGAGTGCTCCCTGTCCCACCACAGAGGCACCTTCATGGGTATCATTAGTGCATCTAACCCGTCTGCCTTTGCTGTCAGCAACAATGCAGCAGAGATGATTAGCTCAGCTAAGCTTTGTCCCAACTTGGGTATTTTTGTCCCAGCTTAGCTAGCTTCTCCTCAGCTGGTTTAGCCAGGGCAAACTCCGGCTCCCCAGCACTTACCATATTTGTAAGCAATATCAGTGTCTGTCCCGGCCGAGTGTAACCATGATCTGCTAGGGGTTGACCAAAATAGCAGCAGTGCAAAGCAGCAGAGGATGTGCCCAGGGTAGTGGCAGGCCTCTCAGGCTGGAATCTGTCCCGTACGAAACTTATTGTCGACTTATCAGCTCTTTTGAATCCCAACCCCCTCCCTCCACTGCTCTCTCTGCCATAAAGCCCCACCATAGGCAGACTCAGTTCAGCTGGCTGTTACTGTCAGGAACAAGTCAGCCATGAAGAAGAGAAGCAGGCCAGCTTTAGGGGGATTTAGGGGCATTTCCCTGGGTATTAAACAGCACATCCTACTGCCAGCTATGCCAGCCAAACTCAGCACTCATCTATACAAGTCCTTCTCTCTCTCCTTCAGGCACAGCAGCATCTGACTGCATCAACATGACTACCACCGTGTATTTCCAGTCGTGCATTTCCAGTCAGCAGTTTAATTAATTAAAATCAATGAAGTAAATAGTGGCTTGTAATGTACTCTGAAATAACCTCAATTACAATCACAAGGAAATACAATTCCAGTCACAAGGAAATACAATTCCAGTCACAAGGAAACACAATTCCCTGGTTTTGCTCAAATAAAGTATTGTTACAGAACTTATCCCAAACATCACTTATCACCATGTAACACAGGGGTCGGCAGTCTTCACTGCCTAATGTGCTATTTTTGGCCAAAAAAAAAAAACCACTCTAGACAATAGGATCTGTTTTCACAAACCACCTCAGGAGAAGAAGTGCTGATCTAGAATCAGTGACTGCCATAAATACGGTGGAAACTATTCTAAAATCAGTCCTTCTATCTACTGCTTTATGAGTCCTGGAGTTTTCTGCAGCTCAGGCGACAATGAACTTCTGTTGTTTGTTAGCTACATTAGTCTCATAGCTACAGTTCCTAAAATAAAGAAGCAAAATTTGGACTCTAAGCATGTCTATACTTGTAAATATTACCAGACCATTCCTTTAAGACAATATTACAGTGCAGTTTGAAGAGCATTACAATGAGTTACAATTAAGAATTAGCTATAGAATACAACACTGTTTATAGTTTTAACTAGTTACAGTGCACTGCAGAATTATTGAAAATGATTGATTGTTGTCTGTATAGTATCAGAATGATCTTAATCTCAGTCTTAACTTTTCAGTGAAGTGAAAGGAGTCAAAGAAAAACTATTCCTTTTTAACATTAACATTTATTTTCAGTTTTGAACTGTTATGTTTAACCATTATTGGTGTTTCACAATTTTAGCATTACAACTACTTTTTCCTTTATATTCTGTGATATGATCCCATACATCTCCTTTAAAAACTACTACAGTTTAAGCTCATAAAATAAGTTATTTTCAATAGAAGCATTGCACGTAGGATGTGCTACAAAAAGTAGGGAATCACACTCAAAAAGGATGAGTGCATGCTATTTCAGGCACATTATTTCAGTGCAGAGTTAGCATTTTCTGCCGATATCAGCCAAATACCAATATCCTGCGATACCCCTTCTATTGGCCACCAGTATTGTCAGAGAAAACATGGAAGCAAACCCTAGGCGAAATGCTAGTAAAAGCCTTAATAGCACTAGTTCTGCCTTGTTCATGCATTTGTTGAGAAGGTATGTGGGGACAGCGGATACAGCTAAAGACTCTCAAGCTGAGGGATGGTCCACTTAGGATCTTCTCAGAAGTGCAGTGTTGCCATAGCAACAGCAGCTCCATCACTGCAGGAGGGATGTTGGTACCAGAACAAAATCATTATGAAACTTCATTATCCCCTGCCTACTCAGACCCCAACCCAAAGTCATCTGTCAGCAAGACTGTCCTTCACCTGAAGGCTTACTGCAAAAGGCAATGCAAATATCAAAACACATCTCATGAAAATCAATGCAATTCCTGCAGGATGACAGGAGTAAATTTTAGACACTAACAGAAGTGCTTCAAAAACATGGTAAGGAAGTTTGTGAAAGTAAAGTGATGTAAGGCAAGGCAAAGAATGAATCAGTGAATCTATCAATTTGTATAGGTTTCAGGCCTTAGCGTGGAAGTTCAAAGGTGTCACAGAAATAATAATAAAGCCTTTCATTAATTTGATCATTGAATGTATAATAAACAATTATAGAAATGAATAAATTGATTATTAATCTATCAATAAATAGCTTAAACGACCTCTCCATTCAGTATTTCCTCTGGTAAAATGAGTTAAAACAATGCAAACTGCCCCTGGGTTTGCATGTAATAATATATCTGATTAGTTAGATCATTTTGGGAATGGTTGATAACAGAAAAGATAACAGGCTAAACAAAGATGCTAAAAGTAAATAAATTAGCTAATAGTAAAAGGAAGAGAAGCTGAAAAATGTAAAAAAAAAACCCAAACAATAGAAAAATTAAATGGCCTTTTAAATGCAAGGTTAAAATCTGTATTCAATTTGGATATGTATTTCTGTTCCTAAAATCCGTTTTCAAATTTTAAAATAGCCCTTTTAATCTATCTCTACTGTTATGTGTTCATCATTGTGTTTTTAAACTATCTATTGATCTGAGTGTTTGTGCAGTTTTTGTAAAATCCTACTGATTCTGTGAATTTGTTTGAGCTATTTATTGATGGATTAATATTTTTGTCACGTCCATGCCACCTCTGCCCTGTGTCCAACAATCCGGCTTACTAGCCTACTAGAGGGAGGTGTCCCGTCATGCCCCCTTCGTCCACCTGCTGGTTTGTCTATGTTTGGGCGCAGCATCTAGCAATGAGCCTCCGTGCTTAGTGCTGATTACGCTGCTAAGCGCCCGCTCATTCAGCTCAGTTGTCTCTCCTTTTGTGTCGATTAGTTTGAGTTAAGCTCCCTGTTTAATTAGATTAATTGTGTGTTTTCACTGGTCTGTGGGTGTCTTCCTCTCTGTATTTAAGCCAGCCGCTCCAGCAGTCTGGTGTGGGATCTACATCATAACAAGCCTTCATCTTACTCTCAGGATTAACCTTCAGCTATACCTTCATCTGTGGTGTCCATTTGCTCCTCTGGGAAAGCTCTCTGGGATCTGGCTCTCTATCTCGTACTGACCTCTGTCCGTTGTAGGTCTTTGCCAGTTGATTGTGCTCTTCCCTTTGTTCTTCTAGCGCTGACCGGCAAGGCAGATAGACCTTGGGCTGGTCTTCAAGACTCATTAAGAGTGAAATCCATTGGGTTCGCCCTCACAATGGAGCGACGTCTTCGCATCTGAAGCTGAATGTTACCCTCTGTCCCAAGTCCGGAGCTAGTGAGAGGTTTCCAGAGTTTAAGTTAAAGGATGGTCTTCTGTTCACATTCCCTATGTGTTTGTGTTGACAGGAACAGTTTACCCTTAGTTAAAAGACTGTCTTCTGTTAAGCTGTCTACACACTTGTGTTTTCAAATAACTGTTTATTCTCAGTTTCTCATTAAAGCCATTTTGTGTGTTTTTTTCCCGTACTCCTGCCACATTCCTCAGGTCCCCGACAATATTTTCAGAATTACTTTTTGGAAATACTCTTTTTTTTATTGTCAGTAACAATATCAAAATAATTAAATGCTTTATTACTATTTCTGTGACATATCTAATCCTATACTTTAGGGCTGTGCTAAACAATAAATTAAATCAATAATGCTACTAAAAAAGTCAAATCATATCAAGTATTTGGCTTGAAAATGTTTACATTTGTCTATCAAAAGGTGAAAAATATGGATTTCACATTCATATCATTAAACAAGTTTTCTCACTAATTGTGTAAATCTGAGTTCACTTGGCACTAGAGTTGTTAAACTTATGAATTTAGCTTTGTTTATCATGAGAGAAAAACATTTTACTTATTTTTTGCATTTTACTTTTGCATTTTCCAATGAATTAAAACAGCGTTATATTAATTCAAGTAAAGGCCTGTCCTCTGTCCTTCCACTGGTGCTCATGGGTGACCTGTGTTACTGCATTGGAGCACCAAACTTTTACTCATTAGTAAATACATAAACACATACATACATACATTTTATTTCATAAACATCCATTGTCAGTATAAACGTGGACTTAGTTGACAAGCAAATATTGCTGACAGTGGCTGAATTTCTAGTAGGTGGATTTGCTTTACACAGCAAACACTTCAGCTGGTTCCCTAACATAAATTATCTAAAATGAGACCAGACTATATAAAAACGCCTGATACTTATGCTGATACAAGCCAAACCAGTGTTAACTCAGTACAAAAGATAAACATTATTTAGCAATACCTATTTTAGCTACTGGCTACTTTAGCTATTATTCCAGTTTAGACCGATATGTTCATTAAAGGGGACCTACTTTAAAAAAAGTTATAATAGGTCTAGGGGCTATACAAAACATGTTCATGAGATTCTTTGCACAAAATCACTCTCACATAAAGAGATTTCACCAGCTTAATTCTTGACAGTCTCTATCAAAACGAGCCGTTTCAAGGCTGTGTCCCTTTTATGCAAATAAGCTGTTGCTGGTCACGCCCCACCCATCCCATGCTTAAACTGTGTGTTTAACTTCTGGATTTTACATCAGAATCCATGTCCTTAACACCAGTGGAAGTGTTTCTTTCTTTCTTTCTTGTCCTTCCTTCCATCCCTTCAATCTGTGACAGTGGTCCTAGCCTGTATGGTGACCAGGCTGAAGGAAGGGAAGGAGAAAGAGTGAGAGATACACTAGGTGGACAGACGTATTGGGACATTTAACACACGTGGAAAAGTTAGAGAACGGGTGGTATCCAGCCTACATGTTCGACCCAGAGTCGGACCCAGAGCAAGATGAACACAACATTTCATGTGTGCCGGTAGACATTGAGCTCGGCTTATCCGTGCTCGTAAAACTAGCAGACGTAATGTTGGATCTTTAACTAATCTGGTGTTGGGGTGCAGCGGAGCGCACTTTACCGTATCCGTCCACGGGAACAAAACATGCATGTTACATCATGACTGGTGTATTTTCATTTCTTTGCCTTAACCAGTAGCGGAGGCTGTTTTATTGTGTTTTGAGCGAGTATTGGCCAGCTGGACAGAGCGAGTTTTTGCCACTGCAGTGGCTAGGCACGGCTGAATTCAGCATACATAAAGCTGCAAAAACCCAAGATGGCCGCTGAAAGGGGTGACAAGCAACAGGTTAGTGGGTGGGGTCTCGACAGATGAGGGGCGGTTATAAGCAACTTGCCCCCCTACTGACATCATATGGGGCCCTCCGTCCAAACGGCTCGTTTTGAAAGGGCCTGAAACTGTGAATAATAGAGCTGGTGATATCTCTTTATGTGAGAGTGATTTTGTGCAAAGAACTTCATGAACATGTTTTGTATAGCCCACAGACTCTTTCTTATTTTCCTCTTTTTATTTGTGTAACTTTTTAACTTAAGTATTAGCAATCTGATTCTGATGTCATGCAGTACCGTTTTGTGCTAGTTCTGGTCATTTTTCTTTGTTTTTTTCTACCCGTGTTTGGGGACCCGGTGCGTGGCTCCTTTGTTTACAGTCGTGATCAGCTGTTAGCTCTGCGCCCTGCAGCGGTGCTGCCGGCGGATAGACCAGAAATCCTTAGCGAGCTTAGCAGAAAGAGATGGGGGTGTCGTGCCGGAAGGGAGTGTCGTCGATACAGACCATTTCTGCCTTCTGTAATCATGGGAAATGTGAGATCGCTCTCTAATAAGATGGACGAGCTAACAGCAATAACCCAGTCACAGAGGGAGAACCGACAGTGTAGCATCATGATGCTAACGGAGTCCTGGCTAATAGCGCTAACTCCGGACAAGAATGTGGCACTGCCCAGATTCCAGCTACTGTGGGCGGACAGGACAAGAGAGCGGTAAGGGGAAAGGAGGGGGACTGGCAGTGTTTGTGAACGACAGATGGTGTAACCCTGGGTACATCACTGTGAAAGAACAACTCTGCAGCATTGAGCTGTTAGCTGTGAGCATGCGCCCTTACAACCTCCCGAGGGAATTCTCGCATGTAATCACGATAACAGCGTATGTCCCCCCCCCTCGGCCAACACGGAGGCAGCCTGTGACTCTCTACACTCTGTAGTCAGCAGACTGCAAGCACAATCTCCAAGAGCCCCTTTTTAATATCAGGGAATTATAACCATGCATCACTGGACTCCACACTGCCCACCTTCACCCAGTATGTGACATGCCCCTCCAGAGACAATAAAACACTGGACTTACTGTATGCAAACGCAAAA
>JBBPCX010078672.1:0-29226 GCA_037974365.1 Hydrocynus forskahlii
CAAACGAGACAGACACACTAGGTAGGGAGGAAGGGAACAAACGCAAGATGGACAGAAATAAAGGGACGGATAGAAACGGATAGAGAACACAGGAGGGAAACCTAGAACTTGGGAGACAAGGACCGGGACAGATGCGACGGAGACGAGGTGGCCGTTACAGTAAGTTTAATTTACACCCTTTAGGATCTCTGGGATACACAGGCAAATGGATGCACGCAAACACAGGTAAGTATTTTCTATACAGGTTTATTTCGACACCACATGGCAGATTGTGTACACTGTGCGGTTCAGGGCCCACTATGATGACCCCCTTCCCTGGTTCACCCGTGATTTAGCACCGCACACCGTGATTTAGCACTGCACACTCAACCGTAGGACAAAGCAGGGCACAGCAAAGTATAGTAAATGTTATGGCACACCCAACACCCCCACACACACCACACACACGGGAAAAAGGGGTTACGGGAGTTGGGAAAGGTACGCCCAACACACACACTCACACAATCCGCGATACGGACAATAAACGCCACAAAAGTAAATTAAACTTATCTGCTGAGCCTCCACGCTCCACCGTGAGGCCCAAAAAAAACCAAGACACAAAATAACAAAAAACCCAGGCATTGCCCGCTTTACTATGCTGTTGCTTCTCCGTGCTCACCCTCTCGCTCGCTCGAAGTCCGTCTCCTCGCCGACCCGACTCCTCGCACGCCACACAGCCAGGCTTTGCATGGTCCGGCATCGCTCCTCCCGATCGCGGCCTGGAAAATCCACTTGCCGTCTTCCAGCTCCACGTCCTCCGTTGCCACCGTGCCGTGCCATGAACCTGTCAACACACACAGGAGACCTCAGACTTTCCACCCCAACCCAACCTCAAAGGCTTAACACACACCCGGCTAGCCAAGGCTACTTCTCTTTAGACTGGTTGAGAGCGCAGGGGGGTCCGGGTCTTGGTTCCTCTCTGCAGCTGCTCCACTCCTCCCTCTGCTAGCGTGCTGGCCTCCACGCCGCTCACCGACCCCTACGCACAGCCAGACAGGACAGACAGCAGCAGAGGCTAGCCGCCAATGCAATCTTTAGTCCTCAGTCTGCAGAGCCGGCATGCTTGCTTCTTCCCCCAAGCGAGCGTGCCTCTAATGGTGGCCACCATCTTTTTAAAGGCCCCAAACCCCGCCCCTCCCAGCTCATCATCCCCGAGCTGCCCAACCGATCGTCCGGGGAGGGCCAACGTGGCCACCCTAGCTGCCTTGGGCACTGCCTGAAAACAAAAAAAAAACACAAAACACCAAACACACGTAGACAAGGACAACACAACACACAGACACACCACTCGACAAAAAAAAATGGGTGCTCGTCCTGAGCACTACTGCCTATACCGGGCTGGCTTTACCCCCAGGTTGGCCCAGGAGGATTGGCGCACCAGCAAGGCTGGTGGAGCCCCCCCTACCTCATTCTTTCCATCCTCACCCTCGCCCTGTGAGGACTGCCCTGCAGGTGATGCCGGTGGAGCCTCCTCCACAACATCCTCCTGTGGTGGGGCCATTTCACCGGCCCCCACAGACTGCTCACCTGTCCACCTACCTGGCCAACCGAAGGGGACCGATGGACCGGGCCGAGGGCCGAGGGCCGAGGGCCGAAGCTAGCCCCCTGACGTTCATCCGTCATCTCCGGAGCCACTACTATCCACCCCGCCGGACACGGCCTCAAATGCCGGCAGTGCATGCTCTTAACGGGGCCTTCCTTGCCTTCAGGGTGAATTTGAAACACCAGGGACCCAGGATCCCGCTGTGTCACCACCACCCACGGGCTAGGTTGCCAAAACGGAGCCACCTTACCTCTCGCCCGCCGGCAGAAGTTCCGCACCAAGACCCGTTCCCCCGGTGCCAGCACCCAGTTGCGGCGCTTGGGCTCCTGATAGTGTGCGTCCCCTTGCCGACGCCGTTGCCGCCCCTGGTCAACAGCGCCCTGAGCTCTCCACAGCCGCCTCCGTTGTTCCTGTACCCACTCCCCTCCAGGTTCCCCTGGGGCCAAGTCACTCACTCCCCACTGTTGGTTCACAGGGAGATGGGGCTGGCGCCCAAACAGGACCCAAAAAGGGGACAGGCCGGTGCTACTGTGCGGGGTGCAGTTATACATTTGCACCAACTCGGGTAGGTGCCTTCTCCACTGCTTTTGCTCCTCAGGTGGCAGTGTGTTCAACAGCCTCAGCACCATTTGGTTCCACCTCTCGCAGGCCCCATTTCCCTGTGGGCGATACGGGGTCGTCCGTACCTTGACACACCAATACAAGGTGCACAGTTCTTGAAGTACCTGTGATTCGAACGCTGGTCCCTGGTCTGCCAACAGCCGCTCTGGACACCCATATTGCCGAATTACCTCATCCCAGATTACTCGGGCGGCCGTGGTCACTGTTTGGTCCCGTGTCGGCACTGCAAAAGCAAAACTAGAAAACACGTCTACAGCCATCAGCATATATGGATATGGATCGCCTGGCCGCCCCAAGGACAAGTAGTCTACAGCTAGCACTTCTCACGGGTAACTGGCAGCAATTCCCCCCAAGGGTGGGGACTCACCTTTGCCCCGGCTTCTGGTCAGGCACTGCCCACACTCCGTCTGCCACCGCTCCACATCCTTCTGCAGGCCAGGCCAATATACTCTTTCTTGCACCATCCGCCGCCCCACTGGCATGTCCCAAGGCCTCATGATATTCTTTCCACACTTGATGTCGTTTGCACTTGTGGACCACCACTCCTCATCGCTCTTCTCCACCCCTCCTCGAGCGATGCTGCAGCAACCCCTGCACCACTCAGAGGTCACTCCAGCCATCTACCAGGCACTGGCCTGCCCCTGACAGGGCCTTCCTCTTCACCGAGGTGGGTAACCTCCCTGTCCGTACCCACTCTCGTACCTGGGCTATGTCAGGATCCCGCGTCTGTTGCTCTGCCCACTTGCCACTGGACCCCACTCGTGCCACCAGCGACCTTCCTGGACGACGGGACAATGCGTCCGCTTTCTGATGTTCCTGGCCTGGCTTGTACCGGAACTCAAAGGAGGCCAACTGCCCAGCCCAGCGCTGCTCCACAGCCCCTAGCTTGGCAGTCCTTAAATGTAAAAGAGGTCGGTGATCAGTAAACACATCAAACTTCACTCCCCACAAATAATCTTTAAATTTTCCCACCACAGCCCATTTCAACGCAAGCAGCTCTAATTTAAAGGCGCTGTAGTTCTGATCATTCTTTTCTGCTTCATGCAAGCTCCGGCTCGCATAAGCAATAACTCTTTCTTGCCCCTCCTGTACCTGCGTGAGCACAGCCCCCAACCCCTGAAGGCTCGCATCAGTGTACCACCGGAAGGGGAGCGTATAGTCGGCATAAGCCAACACCGGGGCCTCGATCAGAGCCCATTTCAGTTCCTCAAAGGCCCACCCACACTCTTCGGCCAAGGTCACCTTCTGTCGTGAAGCCGCCCCCACTCCTCTCAGCAGTCCATGAAGGGCCGTGGCCTTCTTGGCGAACCACAGAATGAACCTCCGGTAGTAGCCCACAAACCCCAGGAAGGACCGAACCTAACTCACAGTCATCGGCTGGGGCCAGCTCTTTACAGCCTCAATCTTCTCGGGGTCCATGGTTACCCCATCTTGGCTCACGACATGGCCCAGGTAGCGGACGGCCCACTGGAAGAGACTGCCCTTCTCTGGCTGGAGCTTCAACCCATGGGCCTCCAGGCGGCGAAATACATTCTCCAAATACTGCAGATGTGACCTAAAATCAGAAGAATACACTATCACATCATCCAGATATATCAATAAGTAGTCATGCACCCACTCACCCAAACACCTCTGCACGAGCCGCTGGAATGTGGCCGGTACGTTACATAAACCAAACAGCATACGCTCAAACTGGTACAGGCCCAAGGGCGTGGCAAAGACAGTCTTCTCCTTGTCCTGGGGATGGACCTCCACCTGCCAGTAGCCACCCGCCAAGTCCAGGGTGGAGTACCAGACCTCCCGCTTCAGCCCTGTCAGGGATTCCTCAATCCTATGGAGTGGGTATGCATCCTTGTGGGTCACCGCATTGAGTTTGCAGTAATCGACGCATAACCTCCATGACCCATCTTTCTTCCTGACAAGGACCACTAGGGGGCCCAGGGGCTGGAACTCTCCTTCACCACTCCCCCCTCGAGCATCGACTGGAGGAGTCCTCTGAGCTCCGGGTAGAGGCTAGGGGGCACAGGGCAATACGACTCCTGAATAGGGGCGGCCACTCCCGTAGGGATATGGTGGTACATGGCATCGGTCTGCCCTTAATCTACTTCATGCTGTGCGAACACTCCACACCACCTCTCAAGCAGCTCTTGCAGCTGCTGTCCCTCTTCTATCATCAGCCCTTCCCCCTGCTCAACCAGGGCTCTCATCTGCTCCGGGAGGGCCCACATCACAGGCCCCACTTCCACCTCCACCACACCTTCTTTCTGTGGGTGAAGCACCATCTCTCTGTGCAGTTGCACGCTGCTGGAGCTAAGCCTGGCCACGCGGGCCAGAGGACGACGGGGGGGGAGCTCTTTTGGGTAAGAGTGGAAGTTACATACTCTCAGGGGCACCCTTCCTCCACGCACTCTTGTTGGCCCCCTCGGTTGTCCTCTACCAGTACCTGTTCCCCGTCCTTCAGCTGGCCCCGGGGCACCTCTGCCCAGACCACTTCCTTGGTCGAGGGGCACAACACCTTGGGTTCTTCAGTCTTCAGGCAGGCCGCTTGTTCGCAGGCTCCCGGTTCCATCCTGGCCTTGAGGCGCCGGCACACTGCAAAGGCCTGGTCCCACACCTGCCGAACAGTCCTAGGAAGGGCAACACGGAATAGAGACACCTGTGAGCCCCCCAAGCATTTAACACCTCCCAGCAATGCCTGATCACATTCATTCCCAATAACCCGTATGGGGCAGGCAAGTGCCAGTCCTCCATGATCACCACCCCCCTCTGGGGGATCTCCACCTCAGCGACCGTGAAGTCCAGCACTGCATAGCCCACGTACGGGTGGGACAACCCCTTCACCACTTTCAGGGTCAACCAGGGGATCTCACCGGCATCCTGGACTTGTGTGCCTCCAATACAGCGCATATATAGACTTTTACTGAACAAAGTTACCTGGGAGCTGGTGTCTAAAATGCATGGGACTGGCATTCCAGCGGCCAACACCTTGAGGACAGGACTTTCCTCAACGAGCGCTTCCCTCAGGATCACTGCAGCCGGCTCAGCCCGCACCTCCGGTTGGACCCCCCTAGTACTAGCCGGGTCGGTCACTTGCTTCGGACACACCCGCACCATGTGGCCAGCCTCTCCACACTGCAGGCAGATAGGCCTCCCCTGCTCATCCCATCGAGGGCCGCCCGCTCTTACTGCCTTCTCCTCCTCCGCGGCTGCAATGGAGGGGGCACGTATTCGGCCCTCAGCTCTGGTTCGCGAGACCCCAGCCTCAGCTCCGTCAGCAGGGCCTCCTGCAGCTCGCACAGTTGCTCCTGCATCTCCCTGCGCATCTCCTCCCTGAGAGATTGCTGTACCCCCTCCAGATCCAGAGAGGGTCCTACCACTGGCCCAGGTGCGGTGACTGGTGGGGGCACAAAAGCTTGCCGTGCTTCGACGTTCTCCCCCACGTCCCCCTCGGTGTCTTCGTGCTCTAACTCTTTCAGTTCTTGGCAGGCTTCCTTGAATGTAAGCCGGCTTGCACGCCTAATCAGCCGCTGGACCTCCCTCTTCCCAGGCCCACTCCAGAGCACCGCCACCAGCTGGCTTTGCAGGGCCATATCATCATCGTCCCCGTCTCGGGCCAGTTCCTTCTGCTGCCACCTGTGATGACACTCACGGAGACGAAGGATGAACGACCCCACCCGCTCACCGGGCTTCTGCTGACACATGACAAAGTCAGCCCTCAGCTGAGCCAGCCTGGCTTCCTCCCCATACACTCCTGCCAAGAATTGCAAAAATTTTTCAGCAGTGTCTCTCTGTGCCTCGGCCTGTAACTCTACTTCTCGCCTTGCCTCACCTTCTAAGGCGCTCAAAACAAAATCAACCTGCTGAACCGTTCTTTAAATTTTCCCTTATCTACCCCATTGAACTTGGGCATCCAAGACAGAACCAGGGAAACCACCCTGGGCCCATACGACTCTCCAGTGACTCACCCATTGCTGTGCACCGAGAGATGCTGCCGACTACGGTTTTACAGTGTGGTGGCCTAGGGTGAAAAGACCCCAACCGCCTATAAGAGGACTTTTTAGTTGTTTTTTTTTTTTTTTTTTCTTTTGTAAGTTTAATTTACACCCTTTAGGATCTCTGGGATACACAGGCAAATAGATGCACGCAAACACAGGTAAGTGTTTTCTATAGATTTATTTCGACACCACATGGCAGATTGTGTACACTGTATGGTTCAGGGCCCACTATGATGACCCCCTTCCCTGGTTCACCCGTGATTTAGCGCAGCACACTCAACCGTAGGACAAAGCAGGGCACAGCAAAGTATAATAAATGTTATGGCACACCCAACACCCGCCACACACACCACACACGGGGTAAAAGGGGTTACGGGAGTTGGGAAAGGCACGCCAAACACACACACACTCACACAACCCGTGATGCGGACAATAGATGGCACAAAAGTAAATTAAACTTATCTGCTGGGCCTCCAGGCTCCACTGTGAGGCCCAAAAAAAACCAAAACACAAAATAACAAAAACCCAGGCAGTGCCCGCTTTACTATGCTGTTGCTTCTCCGTGCTCACCCTCTCACTCGCTCGAAGTCCGTCTCCTCGCTGACCCGACACCTCGCATGCCACACAGCCAGGGGGTCCAGGTTGAGAGCGAAGGGGGGTCCGGGTCTTGGTTCCTCTCTGCAGCCACTCCGCTCCTCCCTCTGCTAGCGTGCTGGCCTCCACGCCGCTCGCGTCCACCGACCCCTACGCACAGCCAGACAGGACAGACAGCAGCACAGGCTAGCGGCTAACTGCTAGCCGCTAATGCTAACGGCTGGCTCGGCTCAGTGCTCTCCCAGACTCAGAGGCGAGTGCCAAGCCTCTGCTCACACGGGATTCTACCGCACCACTTCTCCGAGCCCTTGATGCCGCTTGTACCCAGTCCACTCTTTAGTCCTCAGTCTGCGGAGCCGGCATGCTTGCTTCTTCCCCCAAGCGAGTGTGCTTCTAACAGTGGCCACCATCTTTTTAAAGGCCCCAAACCCCGCCCCTCCCAGCTCATCATCCCCGAGCTGCCCAACTGATCGTCCGGGGCAGACCAATGCGGCGACCCTAGCTGCCTTGGGCACTGCCTGAAAACAAAAAAGAAAAACACAAAACACCAAACACACATAGACAAGGACAACACAACACACAGACACACCACTCATCGTGCCGGGACACGACATCTGTCCTGGGCTTCTCTGCCTTTCGGCAACATTAATTTGAAGCTGTGCTTAAGTTGGAACTTTGGTTAAATTTGTGCTGGGAGCTGGCTGTTCTCTCTCTTTGTTCTTGTGTAGGTTGTCTATGTACAAGGCCGGATCCGCACCTGGCTATTTCTCCCTCCTGTTGGGGGCTGCACTTGAAGGGGGGCATTATTTGGGTGTGTATTGGTAACCCCCAACACGGTGTGGTATACGGTGGTGGTATTTATAGATCTTGTGTGTGCAGTGCTTGCTGTGTTGCATGCTTGTGTGTTGTTGGGTTTGCTGTTTCTTTTCCTCTCTTTCACCAGGGCCTCCTGAGATGGGAGCTGTGTGTGCCGACCTGACCTTATTATCTTGAGAAGCTTCAGCCAGTTCCCCTGCAGTCTTTTTCTTTTTCCTTTTATAAAGTGCATTTATACTAATTTGTAATAAACTTGAACTTTTATATATACATATGCCTCTTGTAAATTGTTCCTTTGCAGGAAGGCCTAGAATTAGTCATGCTGTAGAGTTCAGGGGTTTCACCCGCCCAGATTGGGGGGTGGCGTAGTCAGACAGTAAAGTAGGTATTCTGCATGTCAGGTACCACACTTGCTTTTCTACTTTTATTGACTACTGATAGCTGGTTGCTAATCTGGCAACAGCTAGCTAAGGGAGCATTGCACAATGGAGGGCTGCCTTTTTTCTAAACAACCTAACAAAACATTCATATTTCTGGACTTTCTTGCCGGATGTACACTTTGTAACCTTGACCACATGGCGTAACATTCATGCTCGTGTTTGTAAGGCCTGCATTATGGGCGAGTTCTTTTGCTTCCAAAGTATTCTGGCTATTTCATGCTGTTGAGCTAAGGGTGTGCTGCTCACTTTTATCTTTCAGAACATCAGGGGGGTGAACAGACCCATGAAATGAAGTCCACATTTCAGCATCTCACATTTCAGCATCTCAGGGGAGATTTTTTTTTTTTTTTAAAGAAACACATTTACAGGCACTTACTTGGACACTTCTAAAATTAAGAGGGCTTGGATGTGTCACTTTTTCCATTCTAAATTTTCAGATAGGTTTAGAGGTGCAGGGATTGTCATTCACAAGGGAATCATTTTCGAACCTTCAGGCACCATACTAGATACTAGGGCTGCTATGTTATAGTTTTTGATTTCTTTACTGCATTTTTTGCGAATCTGTCTATTGCTAACAATCACAATATTACAGGAGGTGACTTCAGCCTGGTTCAAGATGTGAAGCTTTACAGGTCCTTCCCTAAAATGTGTAGACTGTCAAAATCAGTGCACTTGGTAATAGTGGTGATTTCTACATCTGGAGTGTAAGATGTTTTCCTTCTTTTCCCATGTACACCACACTTGATTTTTTCCCACTAGATAATAGTCTTGTACACCGTGCTACAGCTTGTCATTATCATCCAGTAGCAATTTCAGACCATGCTCTGACATCTGTCAACATTAACTTTCCATTTTTTACAGCCTTTCCCTAATGGTGGAGTGCATGTATGCTGTCTGAGAGTGGGTTTAGACATTTTATAGCCTCACAAATTCAATACCATCTTGAGTTCTATGACACACCTGATGTGAACATTATCACACATTGATAGGCACTCAAAGCTTTTATCCATGGTCAGATTATTTTTGTCACAGTTTATGATCTACTCTCAACTACCAGTATCATTTTCTAAAATCTCCCTTGACCCAGTTGTGATTAACTTGGCTAAAATTTGGTTACAGTTTAGAAAACACTTCAGACCTTCAATTTAACCGCCAATGTTACTCACTTATTTCTCTCTTCTTGCTCAGATTTGGCTTTCTGTAGATAAAGGGCAAATGTTTTCTGACCACCAATGAAAGAATATCTTGGACAGAATTCATGCCTCATCCATTTGGGCTAGACACGGCCTTTTGCAGTGCAAAGTGCTCCATAGGGCTCCCCTCACTAACGCTAGACTGGCCAAGGTGTTCCCTAGCAAAAGTGGTGCCTGCAATAGATGTGGTGGATCCCCAGAGGATCATATACACATGTTATGGCTATGTCCTTGCCTTGCTGACTTCTGGAATACCGTATTCCAGGTGCTTGAGCAGGCCCTCAACATAAATCTCAAGCCCAGTCCTTGTTTGGTGTCCCTCTCACACTTGGAATTCACAACATTATTGGCTAGACGCCTTATCCTACTGAGATGGAAACATGCTAGACCCCCAACACATACTGCATTGAAGTGAGAAATCCTAAAACAACTTTAGCAGCTGAGACTCTCACTGATAAGATCTCTCAACTCTTTTAATTAGACTTATGGCCAAATGATTAGATATATTAATGACCTGGGGCCATATTACAGAAACCTCCTAACTTGAAAATCCTATCTTAACTGTCTGGTAGCTGTTGTATCGGCAGTTTAGCATTTTATTTAGGAAAAAAGCCATTACAGGACAAGTCAATTTTCCTTCCTAACTTAAATTAAGAAAAGTGTATTGCAGAACTTCAAAAAATCTTAAATAAACTTTCCTAACTTTAGGATAACCCTTCCGCTGTCTTAACTGTTGCCAGCTGATTATTTAGGCTATAGGTCATTTGGCCTAGCTTTGGCAAATTGATATGGTATGGCAGGTATTATATTGTTACAACAACGAAATGGTGAGCAGAGGAACCTATTCACTGAATGACTATTGGTTGACCCAAACGATGTGTTAAGGTACCGGTTACCCTGGGCCATGATAATGCAGTTAGCCGATCAACTCCGCCCAGCTTTGGAGCAGCCGACCCATTGGCATGGGGCACTCCCGGTTGTGGTACAGTTAACAAATGCGCTTTGTTTTTCCGCTAAAGGTGATTTTCAAAGCAAAGTGGCAGACTTAGCAAAAATCTCTCAGCTGGCAAAGTCCAGAAATTTGACAGAAGTGGCAAATGTAATAGATAGACTGGCCGCTCATTACATAGTTTCCAAATGGACAGGAACTTACTTTAATCAAGGAGGCTTTCTACCGTGATGCTCGCATACCTGGTGTCATAGGTATCTTACGTTTGCTGCAATGGATACCATGCTATCAATATCCAGGCTATAGGCAATCACAGTATGTGCATTAGGCATTTGATAGCGAAGTGGCCTGGATCAGCTCATGACGCTTTCGTCTTCAACACAAGGTGGCATACCATACTTTTTTTGTTGATGTAGGCCTAAGATTTGACCTATAGGATGAACACCTCCCAAAAAAAGTGAGACAGTAGGCTAGCCTAAGGAAGTTTTTAAACACAATTTGTTAAATGTAATCATGTCTAAAAAATTGACCTAACATTCATACCAAAATGGTTAAATCACTAAATGGTTGCATCACTATTTTCATTTTGTGAAAATGAAAAAATGGGACATTTATAGCAATATGTGGGATATGGGATAAAGGTTCAAATTGCTGCACAGTACAACATAAAGTGGGACAGGTGGTCACTCTAACTTATCATAACCTAATAGGGTACTTCATTATCTGCAGTGACATTAATACTTACCTGGAAGAAGGGAATGTGAGTGGTTGGCTGCTTGGTGATTCTGGATACCCATTCTAATGACTCCAGTGGGAGATGAACAAACACCAGCAGCCATGTGGTATGCCTAATTTAAATGTCACTCTAATGTGGTAAGCCTAACCCTGAGTCACGTGTTATTTAATTCTCCTGGCATGTAGGCAGGCACACACACACCAGGGGTAGTCGAAGTGCTGCATTTTAATTCTTTTATTTTCCCAAAACAAAACCAAGCATGAAAGTCAGAATCCAAAATTATGATTTTCTAGGAAACAAAGGAGAGCAGAAAATACCACAAAGCGTGACAACGCAGGTCGGTCATACTCCAAACTAAATACAAAAACCTTGCCTATCCTTGGGCAGTCCAGATGGGTCTCCTGGGATGCTCCCTTTTGAGAGTCCCAGTCATTACACAGGGAGCTCCCACCAGGGAGCCACTCACTGTCCTCGGGGCGGAACCCCCTACTGGGAGCCCCTCACTGTCCTCAGGAGCAGAGAACCCTACCGGGAGCTCCTCACTGTCCTCGGGGCCGGAGCCCCTTACCTGAAGCCCCTCATTGTCCTTGGAGCCGGAGCCCCCTCCTGGGAGCTCTTCAGCGAGGAACCCCTCGCCATCCTCTGAGGCGGAGCCCCTCACTGGGAGCTTCTCATTATTCTCTTGTGCAAGGCCCCCTTCTGGGAGCCCTTCCGTGGGGAACCCCTCGCTGTCTTCTGGGGCAGAGCCCCCCACTGGGAGCTCCTCTGGGAACCCAGGTCCCAGTTCCTGCCGGGGAGCTCCTCCGGAGCTCTGCCAGACCCCAGTACCCTCCCCCCAAAAAAAAAAATTCAAGGGAAGACCCCAACCCTTGGTGGGGTTGACAGACCTGTTGGTGGTTCTGGAGGCCCCTCTTTGGCTGCTAAATGCCCTTCTCGACCTGGTACATGCCCCTCTGCTGCGGCTACAGGCCCTTCTACTGCGGCTAAAGGTCCTACTGTAGCGGCGAAAGGCCCCTCTACGGCGGCTAAAGGCCCCTTTATGGCAGCTAAATGCCCTTCTGTAGAGGCTAAAGGCCCCTCTATAGCAGTTAAAGGCCCCTCTGCTACTGCTATAGGCCCCTCCGCTACTGCTATAAGCCTCTCTGTTATTGCTATAGGCCCCTCTAACTTGGGTATAGGCCCCTCTTATGCAGCTACAAGCCCCTCTAAAGGCCCCTCTGCAGCTACAGGCCCCTCTAAAGATACAAAAGGCCCCTTTAAAGGCCCCTTTGTGGCTAACAAACACCCCTCTAAAAGCCCCTCTGTGGCTGCCAAACACCCCTCTACTGGGCTTAACTGCTGGGCTAACATGGGCTTTAGCTCCTGGGCTAACATGGGCTTTAGCTGCTGGGCTAACATAGGCTTTAGCTGCTGGGCTAACATGGGCTTTAGCGGCTGGGCTAACATGGGCTTTAATTGCTGGGCTAACATGGGCTTTAGCTGCTGGGCTAACATGGACCGTATACTGCCCACACTCACTCCCTCGCTACCCCCTGCATCCCTACCCTGAGCTGGTTGTTGAAGCTAGGAAGTCGGTGTGGTCTCCCAAAGCCACCTTGGCTTTGGTACGGGCAGCAGGCGTCTCCTGGGTGTAGGCACAGGCGTTTGGAGCCTCGATGCTAGAGAGCGCAGCCTTGCCGCTCGGGAGCGCAGCCTCGACACTTGGGAGCGCAGTCTTGATGCTCGGGAGCGCAGCCTCAATGCTCGGGTGCGCAGCCTCAATGCTTGGGGGAGCTGCCTTGACTCTTGGGAGCGGAGCTTCTGGGCTCTGCAGCAGTGCGGCGGGTGTGAGGCTTTCTCGCTCTGCGGTGACTTTCAGCGGCGTGCTGGACCGTGCACACCCAAGGCTGAAGCGCCAGCGTCACCAGGGTCTTTGGACCCTCAGTTGCTGCTAGTGGCTGCTTGTTTTTCTCCATTACGGGCTGGGTAGCTTCGGTGGGCAGCGCTTCTTGCCACGTCAAGGGCTGGAACGATGCCTCACTCTTAGATTTGCACTGGGTCCTAGCGCCTGAGCCTGCTGTGAGTGAGGCTCACTGTTCCAGCTGAGGACTCGCCTTTCGAGGCGAGCTGGGCATGAGCTGGAGTGGTGGAGCGCCTGTTGAAGCGATCGATGCTGTGCTACAGCTAAGCTAAGATAAGCTAAGCTACGCTAAGTCTAAAATTATTCTAAGTCCCAAAACCTCTAAAATATTCTAAGTCCCAAAATCAGCCGGAGTCAGACAGGTGCAATGTGCTGGTTTATTCAAAGATCTTCAACTGTGGGCTGGCACTGCTCTTCTGTGCTTCTCGGGCACTGACATCAGTTTTTATTTATATTCAGTATTAATTTATGCATTATTTCAATCCATCCCATATAGTTTTTTTAATCAAGGAAGAGTATAGGGTGTTCCATTGCTTAATTTGCTTAGTACCACCTGATCGTTAGGCCCAATGAAGGCCCAAATTCTTATTGTCATTGCTATGTAAATCCTATAGAATACATGGGGAGTCTCCTTCACCTGATTTGCTTATTCCTCCCTGTTTGTTGTCAACCAATAACTACAGATTATGTCATCTTCTAATTCATATTTCAGGGTACACCTCCAGTTCCTTCTTGACCAATTGAATTTATCACTACTTTGCCTTATGTCACTGTAACCCCTTCTAATGGTTCTCTGGGCATGCGCCTTTACTGATTTATGGCCTTTCTAGGCATTTTTGGGATTTTCCTTACTGTCCAAGGCTGCACATCCTTACATAGGCCCATGTCCTCCCATTCAGACAGTCCTGAACTTAAGTGAACCGCACATCTCACAGTTCACTCAAGTTCAACTCTGCACCTGGCAAAGGTGGAATTCCACCTCCCTTGTGCAGCTTCTGAGGGAGACAATTCACTAAGTTTTCATTCTGCTTGTATAGGGGCTCTTGGTCAGACATGAGTTTTAAACTTTAACTGTAGAGGATTTTTTTACATTAAGAACCCATATAATTATGCCACGCCAATCACCCTTGATCAGTAAAATACCTCTTCATGCCGGAGGAAGCCTCTGACTTCAAGGGCAGCTAGAGATCGGGTGGGCGATGTGAGTGAGGCGGACCCCCACATCTCTTACATCTCTTTTCCGCGGATCTCCTGCCTCACCTATTTTAAATAAAATGGCAACAAATGCCTGAAAGACGTGGAAGAAAACGAAAATTTACCATGCAAATGGATCGAAGAATGGCCAGAATAGCAAAAACTCAGCCAATGATCAGCTCCAGTTACTTTTTCAAAGAAGGTCTGAAGTTATCTGTGAGTACAGTTACAATTAGAAAATGCCTATAGGAAGCCAAGCAGCCCCAACGAAGTCCCATTGTTGACATGTGCTGAAGAGGTTACAGTATACCAAAGAGCACATTGACTGGCCTTAAGAGGTCATGATATCATCATGATATGAGGATATTTCTCATACCACGGTGTCGGGCCTGTTTATCACATACCAGGGATCATGTATCAGTTTGAATGCCTCAAAATACTTGTGGAGGTAATGTTCCCTTATGCCGAAGAGGAGATGCCCTTGAAATGGGTGTTTCAACAAGACAACGACCCCAAACACACAAGTAAACAAGCAACAACTTGGTTCCAGACAAGATTGATGTTATGGAGTGGCAGGCCCAATCCCCACACCTTAAGCCAATTGAAAACTTGTGGGGTGACATCAAAAATGCTATTTCTGAGGCAAAACCAAGAAATGCAGATTTGTGTCCAATCATCCTGGGCTGGAATAGCTGTTAGTAGTGCCAGAAGTTGGTCTACTCCATGCAACACAGATGTGCAGCTGTTCTCAGAAACAGTGGTTATACAACTAAATGTTAGTTCAGTGATTCAAAGGAATGCAAAATCTTAAAAAAAAATTTCAGTTTATACAATGAATGTTTGAGTTTGTAAAGAAGAATGCGGACACTGCTATTTTTTTAACAGCCTAATAATCCCTTTTCTTCACTTTCTGTGAAGGCATAACACACATTTTATACATTTTTCTTCATGTTTTTGTCACGCACACCAGTCACATGATGCGCACGGGGCACTGGAAATGTCACACAGTATATAAACAAGGATGTGGTAAGGAACCAGCACTCAGACTCAGACTCAGTCATTCCCTGCTCGTCTCAACCCAACTCCAGCTGGTACCGTGAGTACTCTGGTGCTTTCTATCTGTTTATATACACTGTGTTTGTGTGTGAGAATACAGGCTGCCGGTGGGAACCTCTACTCTCTGTTCAGAGTGTTCTCAGATCAATTGTGTGGTTTACCGACTCTCTCGTGTTTAATCCCCGACTGGGTTCACCCACCACGCTACACTGGGCAAACAGTTCGGCCAGGTTCATGACAGAATGTCTGAGCTCATTGCGATCCCAGCGTATTTAGCTGTTTTGTACAAGACTGTAAATTGGCAGGCAGCTGAGATTAAGGGACTGAAACTGGAGGTCGCTAGGCTGCGGCAGACTCTCTGAGAGGCTTTTGTGTTTCGAGGAGAGGTAGACCAATTCCGACAGCAGCTCACGGCTCTGTAGCAGTCCCATCATGAGCTAGCTGCTGAAGCACGGGCTCTGTGAGCAGCTGTCAGATCCAGCCACCCTTCCAGCCATGAAAGCAAGATTGCTCTCCCTGATGAATGGAATGGTGTAGATGGGAAGTGCAAGGTCTTTTTAACCAATGTAAACCTTGTCTTTGAGTTCAGCCGGCCTGCTATCCCACAGACTGCAGCCAGATTGCACTTTTTGTCCCCCTCCTCACTGGGAAGGCAGCCGAGTGAGCCATGGTGGTCCTGAAATCCGATAGCAATGTCATCTACTTCTATCCGGAATTTACCACCCAACTCAGGGCCGCCTTCAAGCACCCAAACAGTGAGGTGGAGTTAAGATGCCTAGGCTGTAAGCGTGTATACTTACCTTAATATTTCCGCTACGTTAAGGAGACCGTCTTTGCTGTTTTGCTTTTGCAGATTTATTGCTGTCGTGTCCTGAGTTTTCCAAATTAACGGTTGAAACTACTGCATTATTGTAGGAACTAATGCTCAGTGCGAATGTTATTTTTTAAGTTAAAATATTAAACACAAATTTTAGCGTGCTTGACATGTTTAATGAAACGCAGCAAGACCTGCCTCTCTGTTCGATATGTTAGTTGTTACTCGAAAGGAGTTGGTGCTTATTTATAGAAGTCTAACAGTATTTTGATGAAGGTACACCACACAACATCTATGGCAAATTTGTGTTTTATTTCCATAATTCTTTTGACGACAGCTCCACTGTCTGTGTTTAATGTTGCTGGGTCCAGCAGTGTCTTTTTGATTCATGACCTAGCCTGTTGCCTCCTAGAGGTAAAATGACCTGCGTCAGACCTCCATGTTTCTTTCTAGAATGTGTCTTACAGTTGTGAATAGTTCATTTACTGAAGTTTGGCATGCAGGGTGTTATGTGTTTGCCTAAATCGAATTTAAAGCTTTGTTCGTGGAATTTTAAAGGTATTCATAACCATGGGTTAAGAGAAAAAAAGTTCTTAGGTTATGTGAAAAAACATGGGATCCATATTGTATTCCTCCAAGAGACCCTTCTAACAGCAGAAGAGCATGCTAAGCTGAAGCGCAACTGGGTTGGACAAGTATTCTGGTCATCTTTTAGCAGTAAGAGCAGGGGAGTGGCAATCTTGGTGCATAAACAAGTGCAGACATTCTCAGATAAATCAGGAATGTGTGTTTTGCTAAAAGGGCTAATTAGTGGTGAAACTTGATATGGAACACCTCTAAAGCATATATAAGAGGTCTAACTATTTCATATGTGTCCAATCAGATGAGGAGAAGTTTTACAGAGCAGAGGAAGTTGGAGTTAGAACTGCATACCCTGCAGACTAGATACAATATGTCCCCTGATGTAAAGCCGTTCAAGCTTCTTTAGAGGCCGTTTTAACCAGAAGAGCTGAAAACTGTTTTCTTTGCAAAACAGAGGATGTGCGAATTTGCTAATAAGCCCAGTAAATATTTAGCAAATTTACTTTGCTGTCATTCTCACTCGCAGTCTTTACCTTGGTAAGGATATAAAAATGTTCAGAAAGTTTTTTGAGCAGCTATGTGTTTCACAGTCTGGCGAGAGCTGATGCTATGAATAAGTTCCTTGCAAGTGTAAATTTGCCAGAGGCTTCAGAGGAGCAGAGAGTAGCTTTTAACAAACCAGTGGAGCTGTGTGAAATCCAGAATTGTAGGCCTCTCTAATGGTAAAGCACCAGGGCCAGATGGTTTTACTGCTGAGTATTATAAGAAATTCAGAGATATAAAGCATGTAACCTATGCTTGATATGCTGCAATTTTCTTTTAATTCTGGCAACCTCCCTGACTTCATGATGGAAGCTTATATCTCCTTGATTTTAAAGAAGGGCAAACCATCAGATGAGTGTGCATCTTACCGTCCCATTTCCCTGCTCAATGTAGATTATAAGATTTTAGTGAAAGTCCTAGCCGTATAACCTGAGTCTCTACTCCCCACATTTATTAATGTTGACCAAACAGACTTTGTTAAAGGGAGATTCTCAGCCCACAATATTAGGATAAATATTAGCTTAATATTATCCAGCATACTAATCAATCCCAGAAAGGATATTTGGTGGTATCTTTGACCGTGTTGAGTGGTTGTACCTATTCTCTGTACTATCTAAATTTAATCTAGGGACAGACTTTGTTGAGTGTGCTGGGATTATCTACAGTTTACCAAGTGCCTGTGTGGTTACCAATGGTATCAGATCTTGTAGATTTAGGCTTTTTAGAAGAACTAGACAAGGATGTTGCTGTTTGCACTGGCCATTGAGCCCTTGGCAACAGCAATTAGAGAAGACTTGTCTAATCCTGGAATTAGAGTTGGCCAAACAGACCATAATATTTCTTTGTGCGCTGATGACATTCTTGTATATTTAGACTCTCCAAGCACTTCCGTCCCCAGCCTTGTAGACTTAATCACTGATTTCAGAGTATTTTCAGGTTATAAAATTAATTTTGTAAAGTCCGAAGCTATGGTTTTAGGAAACCCTCAATGTCTTAGCCCCTCAGTCTCGCAACCCCTCAGGTGGTCTCCTAGGGGTTTTACATACTTGGGAATAAGAATTTCCCCAAAATTAGATAATTTATATAAATTGAATTTTGATCCACTTATCGATAAAGAATGACCTTAATAGATGGTGTAGCTTACCATAATCATTGCTAGGTCGTATTCATCTTATCAGAATTAATATACTTCCTTGCTTGCTATATCAGTTTCAAATGGTACCATTTTTACTATGCTATAAAGCTCTTAGTCAACTACGCAGCGCTATTATTTCATTTATATGGAGGGGGAAAAAAGCCAGGCTTAGATATAGTTATCTGTCACTATCCAGCAAGGTTGGTGGTTTGGCTGCCCCTTCCTTCGGATTACACCAATTTGCTGCTCATCTTAGATTAATTTTGGATTGGTTTCTGGATGAGCCACACTCTACCTGGCTCAGCTTTAAAGCCACAATCCTTGGGTCAATTCCTCTTTGTAATCTCTTATTTGTTTCCACTAAAAATGTATCGGTATTGATTTAGGATAATGTAATACTCCAAAGCATGATTGCTCTTTGGAGGCAAATACGTAAAACTGAAGGTCACAATAACACCTTATCACCATTGACGAGAATGCCAGCCCAGACAACCCAGACTTTCCCCCTGGGCTAAATGGTGGTTTGTCTTTATGGAAGGAAAAAGGTGTTTGTGTCATGGGAGATGTTGTTGAGGGAGGTAAATTGATGACATTTGATCAAGTTACCAAAAAAATACATAATAAGCATTTTCTGACATATTATCAGATTCATAGCTTTGTGTCTAAAAATTTAAAACATCACTCTGGCAACCTCAAACTATCCCCTGTTGAAAAATTGCTGGCTGATCTCACTTCATCTAAGTCCGCATGTAGAAGGTTCTACAGTTCTCTTGCTAACCATAATTTAGAGAATGCAGATATTATAAAAACCTTATGAGAAGCAAATATTGGTGAGAGAATTCAGGTGGCTGACTGGAGGAAGGCATGTGAGATACCCTCTTATTTAGCTTGTAATTCAGTTTGGGAAATGCAATTTAAGATTCTACATCGTTTACACATAACACCAGTTCTAAGACATAAAATAAATCCCAACCTATCAGAGCAATGCAACAAATGTAAAAACTCTGAAGGATCCTTTATACACTGCTTTTGGAGGTGTGTAAAGATTCTGTTATTTTGGTCAAATGTCCTTTTGGAACTTTCCAAAATATTTGGTTGTTTATTGCAATTAGGACCCAGAATTTGCTTATTGGGAATTGAGGAGGAACTACCACCCAAGTTTAAGGAGACTTCTCTCCTACAAATTCTATTGCACTGTGCTCGTAAATCCATTCTATTGCTATGGGTGTGTGATAAAAGCCCTTCAGTGGCATAATTCAGTAGTTTTACCCCATAAACAGCCTTAATCTGTGCTCTTTTCCCCTTAATTTTCAAAACTATTGTACAATTATGGCGTTTGCTTTTGTAGTGGACAGGAGTCCCCATGGACTATGATGTTCCTCATTCCACCACCAGGTTTCCTTGTCTTCTTTCCTCTGTCCAGATGTCACCCCTAGCACCTTTCTAGCTGTCTTCCTTACTACTTTTGCAGAACCTGCCCAGCTATCTGGCAACTCCCAACTGCCACCCAAATCCTATCTTAACTCACCTCACAGTCCCAACTTATGGTTAAATTGTGAACACCGTTACGAAACATGGACTTCATGGAGGAAGAATGTATAGTCATCATGCAAGGTTACGAGGAACTCAAATCAGTGCTGCAATGCAAATCCAATACCACAGCAGCCAACAAAGGTAGGCAGGCATGTTGGCAATGTATTGCTGAGTAAATGCGTAAGTACATGTGCATTATCTTATGTTCTTGGTTGAGCATTGTTTATTAGATTATTTAATTGTTGTCTGAAAATTAATAAAATGTGACATGCGTCACATGTCAGAAGTGGGCCTTTTAACTCATTTCAAGTTCAATTACTGCGAGGTTACTGTGGGAGCGAGATATTTTAATCAACCAGGGGGTTAGGGTTTTTCCAGTCTTGTGTATAATTAGACGAGTATGGTATGATATGATATGACAAAGAGATCAGGGGATGTCTGGGGACAAATATTGTCTGCACATTTTGTCTCTCTGCCTACTCTGTGTACACGTTGCAGGATTAGAAATAGAAAAGCATAAGTAAGAAAGGCCACTTCTTGGAAATCATGCAGGGGGGGCAGCGTGACCCTTAGGAGACCTTAGGGACTGAGAGAGGATAAAAACCCATGTGTCCTGTATGTAAGCAGCCATCCCTGTCAGAATACCAACTGGGTGCTCTGAGTACGGATTGCTCTATTGCTGGCCATGCAATAAACTTTTCCTAAACTTCTCTCTGATCTTGAGTCTTGAATTCCATTAGAGCCCGGTAAAATTCCGGCCCCAACAGTTACTTAGTATGTAATCCTGTGTTAACAGTAACTGTATTGTTAACATTTCAGATGCAGTAGTAGTGGGTAGTGTACTTGGCAGCAAATAAAGATGAAACACAGAAACATCATTTCAAGTGGTAGGCCCATGTATTGATAATTAAAGCATTAATATGTCTACTCATTATGAGAGATGTAGTGTGTCTTGGCTCCAGTCCTGAAACTTTCACGTCTGCAGAGGAGTTGGCATTGGCCAACAATAGAGGGAGGCGTCCAGTCGGACCCAGGCGGCACAGGAATGTCCACCCTTTATATGCAGGGTAATATTACAATCACTTTGTACCACGTGTAAATTTGTGCAGTCATGACATAAAATTTCATGTATATGCCATCACGTGTGTGCCATCACTGAATTTTTACTTTCCATTTATAGGAACAGGAGCAAAGAATCAAATAAAAGACATGACAAAGCTTCAAGTTGTTTATAATCTGTATTTATTTCTTTATTTTTTTAATAAGTGAAAAACTGCTGTGTTACGGCCAACAATATCGGGGGGCATTAGTACCACACATGCTGACACCATCTGACAGAAACTCTCTGGTTTCACACGTAGCCCTATCAGGCACGCAAAACGTGCCTTCAAGATACCAAAAGTCATTTCAGTCCTGCCCCTCGTGTTTGCATGAGCTGGTGATCACACGTCATCCAAGGCTGAAAGTCAGCACACTATTGTAACATTGAAGTCATGTTCATTTATGAGTTGTGTCACAGTGTTTAACAAGGACATCATTTACATCATGGCAAACCAGTAGCCTATGTGGGGTGAGAAAAGGACTAAACTTGTCAGACAAAGGGGAAAGAAATGTGAGATGCCCTCTAGATAGTACATTAACGCCATAACAAAAATGGATTATGGATGAGGCTAACAAAATACAAATCACCACCTTATGTGGATAATATAAGATAAACCTTTATTAGTCCCACAAGCGGGAGATTTGCATTGTTACGGCAGAAAGAAGAAAGTTAAGAGTAGCAAACAATAGATTAAAAGCAATACAACAAAACAAGATAAAACAAAAAGTACACTTTAAAACTAATTCAAAAATATAAATATGGACATGTGTATGTGTTGTACATAGTGGAATATATATGTATTTATGAACACTGTGGATATATATACAGATACACACTGGAGTGACCTCAGCAGGCATTGGCAAAACAGTAATAATGTAACAGACAAGTTGCACATTGTTCACAGTAATATTATACTTCTCAAAATTGTGATGGTTGTACCAGAAAAGGAAACACAAAAATTGCACATGTTTTACCAGAATATTGCACACAAGAGAAAAATATTGCACAGAAGATAAATATTACACACCCTTATCAGTCAATGGTGTTTGGTTGAATCTGAGAATCTATACCTGTCACAGCGAATATCTTCCAGATATGCCAGCATATATCTTCCAGATCTGCCAGCCGGTTTCTGAGAACCCCTCACAATCTGGGCTCCAATGCCCCGCGGATCTTCCAGATACACCACTGGTTGCAGAGAAGTGGTGTGTGGAGGGGCGATGCTTATATGGGGTGGGCTTACGCTAAACAACTTAAACAAGAACATAACCTGGTTGGAGCAGGTTTGAGACACTGCATAAATTGCAATGGCAAAATACCTCGGGTAAAATCGAATCACCTTTTGTAGTATAGGTTATTCATGAAGTTACACCTCATGTGATCAAGTTACTCTCAAACTTACCACGAAAAGCCAATAAACTCACTTCGTAGTACAGACCCCTAATTTAGGAGTAATTCAGCCCTTACTATCCTGTGTAGGCTCTAGTGATCTGATGCGGCACAATTTTTATATCACACCAAGATGGAGCTACAGTGTTGATTTAAGTATAGCTTTACAGGTATGAAGAACAGATGTAGACTACTTAAGGACTAATGTACGTTACTCTGGATAAGAGTGTCTGCTAAATGATGTGGTTGGAACTGTGCATCGCTGCACAGTCGTGGGTTATCAGCATGAAAAGCAGAGAGCTGAGCACACAGCCCTGGGGCGCCTCTGTAGATCAACGTGCAGCCTTTGGAGATGTTGCTTCTGATCCTGACTCTTCTAGTGAGGAAGTCCAGGATCGAGCTGCAGAGGGAGGTGTTCAGGCCCAGCAGTCTCAGATTCCCAATCAGATACAGAGGAATGATGGTGTTGAATGCTGAACTGAAGTCTCTGAACAGCATTCTCACAAAAGTGTCCTTTTTTCCATATGGGTGAGATCCAGGTGCAGTCTGGTGGTGATGGTATCATCCGTTGAAGTGTAGGGGGTCCTATGTGGGGGCAGTTGTGATTTTATGTGCCTCATGACGAACCTCTTAAAACACTTCATGATGATTGATATGAGTGTGATGGGATGGTAGTCATTAAGACACAACACTTCCTTGGCACTTCTTTGGCACTTCTTAGTAAACTCCTCTTTTAGTATTAGTAATTTACCAAAAGCTTTTAAACTAGCAGTGATAAAGCCTCTGTAAAGAAATCATATCTTGATCTATGCAAGCTCTCAAATTATCAACCTATCTACCATTTTATATAAGCTTTTAGAGCAAGTTGTGGCTCAACAGTTGTTTACTTCTGCATAAGAATCACATACATGAAAAATTCCAATCTAGATCTCATCACGGTATTGACCTCAGTGTTGACCTCAGTGCAGCATTTGACACCACTGACCACTCTATTCTATTAGACAGACTAGAAAACCTGGTCATAGTCAGACAAACAGCCATATGCTTGTTTAGACCTGACTGTCCACTATCAACGGGGAATCATCAGCGTGCACCAAAGAAAAATATGGAGGCCTGTAAGGTTCTGGTTTCTTTTCTGTTTTAGGACCTCTTTTATTTACATTGTACATGCTGCCTTTTATTTTTATTTTTTTATATATCAAATTGGTCCTGGACGAAATTACTTGAGACCTCTGCATTTCACCCATTCACCTGAGCGAAGCAGTGGCCTGCTGACAGCAGCTCCCGCAGAGCAGTGCGTGGGGATGGTATCTTGTTCAAGGGGACCTCAGTGTTACCACTGGCAGTCCTGGGATTTGAACCCATGGCCTTTCAATCACAAGGGCAACTCCCTAACCATCAGGCCACTCATCTGGACAAAAACGACACTGGGTACAATTATCAGAGCTGCCAGTGCTACGCAGATCACACACAACTTTAACTTCTTCTCTGCCCAAGCAGAAAATAAACGTAGGTTAAATAAGATTAAGGACTGCATAAAGGATATAAAAGACTGGATGTCACATAATTTCTCTTCCTCAGCTCAGAAAAAAACAGAGGTCCTTCTTCTCCCAGGTCCAAAAGCTCCCAGAAATAAACGGTCAGGTTTAATGCTTGATTTTGCTTCATTCTCGGCTTCTTCTATGTCAGCTGTTAAAAATCTCAGTGTCACTATCGACCCAGATCTATCATTCAATGCATATATTGGTGCTATTACTAAACTAGCTTTTTTTCATCTTCAGAATATTGCTAAACTAAGAAACACTCTATTACTGCATGATGCAGGAAAAAAATGTTTACAGCTTTATTACCTCCAGACCCGATGTTGTCTTGACTTGCACTCTTTACAGTTATAATTTTTATTTGTAAACTTAAACAGAACTAACTCCCTTTCTTTTATTTGGCCAGTCTTCTCTGAGGGGAACCACTGCTCATCTGTCTTGTCTGGCTGACTACCATTGGGGGTTCAGGTCATCACTGGATCTGCCATCACTGCGGTCCCTTGTCCAAGTATCCTCAACTGGTTTGGCTGCCTTGGACTGCCTGTGGTGATTGATGTTTAAAGTTCTGGTGGAGAATGTTCCTATTGCTGTGGACTAGAGTTGTTCAAACTACTCCTCACATAGACTCCAACCATTTACCACTACTGACTCTTAACTCTGTTAGCTGTTGACTGCCCACTGTTCACTGATTAACTCTGTACAAGAGATGGCCTTTTGTTGTTAGTTATCTCCATAGGGACATCTCTTCCAATCTCCTGGTTGACCAGAGGAAGATTGGTTCCTGCTGAGGTTTTTGCCTCCAGCTTTGGGAGTTATTCTTCACCTCTATCAAGTTTCGAAGTGATATGAGCGGAATTGGATTTTTCTCATTGTTTGTCTTATAAAGCTTAGTTGAAACTCACCGTGAGTTTTATATGCTTCAAAACGAGGCTGTTACAAACAATGAGAGGGTAATTACAAAATAAAATTGGTGTGACTTTTGTGATATATAGAGTACTCACTAAGCCCAAAACACTTTGTATGCTGAGTTTAATAGGTTATTATACTAAATTAATCCTTTTTGCAAGTCAGCTGTATAGAAATAGAGATTTTAAAAAATGCTAGCATATTCCTCAGTCTATAAGCAGAGCTTGCTTCAAATAATTGTTTTATAATGTATAGCAGAGTTAACTGAGAGGGTAAATTTATCCGCTGTATCTTTTTATTTCATGAAAAATGTAACAGATGAGTGATTTACTGTGCACTGCCAGTGACATGCCACATTTTAGTCATCTCAGGAAACATGTCGCACCCATAACTCTGCTGTGTTCATGTATGTGTCACAAGGTGTAAGACATGCACAGAATCTCCTTTCATCCTTTTTATGGTTGGACATTTAGCCACTCTTATTTTTACATGTTCATGAATAGAGGATGACACTAGATATGAATAGCTGTTTATGAAGGATAATTTGTCTATGCTCTATGTATCAGGAAATAAGGACATGTAGAAGCACTTCCCTGTCAGATGGACTAAAAGTGTGTCACACCACTATGACGAGATGTGATGATGAGATCTGTTTGTGAGGACTGCACTGAACTATAATAAGGTGAAAATCCACAAGCCAGCGTTGTAGTGATATTACCACTGTTAAGGGATATTCGGTATGACAAGAAGTGAATCAAATACGGAACAAACGGAGAACTGGCAACAGGGTTATGGACGCCCAAGGCTCATTGTGTGCGAGTAAAGATCTGATCTGAGCTCACAGAGGTCCTGTAGCACAAACTGCTGAAAAAGGTAATGCTGTCTATGATGGAAAGTTGTTAGAACACACACTGCATAGCAGCTTGCCATGTATGGGGCAGCAGAACAAACAGTGTGTTCATGTTGACTCCTGTCCATCGCCAAAATGCCTACAATAGGCATATGAGTATTAAAATTGGACCATGGAGCAAGGTCTGGTGAATCACATTTTCTTTAACATTATTTGAACAGACAGGCGTGTGTGTTGCTTACCTATGGAAGAAATGGCACCAGAATGCTCTACAGGAAGTTGACAGCAGCACCATGATTCTCTGAGCAATGTTCTGCTTAGAAACTTTAGGTCCTGACATTCATGTGAAAGTTACTTTCCACCTGCAGATATTATTACAGTCCAAGTACACCCCTTCATGACAAAACCATTTTTTTGCTATTGCCTCTTTCAGTACCATAATGCATCCTGACACACTGCAAAAATTGTTAAGAAATGGTCTGAGTAACATGTCAAAGAGTTGTGTTGGCTTGGCCTCCAAATTTCAGTCTAAATGAATATTTGTGGAATGTGCTGGATGAACTAGTCAGATCAATAGAGGAATCACCTCTACACCTTACAATGTTTAAAGGATCTGCTGCTAAAGTTTTGATCTCAGATACCACAGCACAAGTTCAAAAGTACTGTGAAGTGGCTTGCCTTGACGGGTCATAGCTGTTTTGGTGGCACAAGGGGGATGTATACAGCATGAGGAATGTGGTTTTAATATTATGGCTACTTGGTGAATATCAGTTTTGATGATGTCCCACCATAAGATTTTAGAACTGGAACCACTTTTTATAAACTACACATAATAAGGAGCGGTACATGAGGTACAAAATAAAGGGTCACAGAGACATATGGGTTGTATTGATGTGATATGTTGTTTTTCCCTTTTTAATAGAATTCCAAGCTGTATGAAGAGCGATACTATAATATATGAAAAGTGATACTATAACAAATGGAGTGGAAACAACATTTTTAAGTTTTGCTAACAGCAAACTTTGGGTTTAGAAAGCAAGCATTAGAAAACTAATAAAATACAGATAATATATCATTATAATATATATAATAATATAATTAATATTAGGAAACCTGTGAAACTGAAAAGTCACCTTCAAGCCATATCTCTCTGCTGACTTATTTAATTAGCAATAAGGATATTGTTGGGCACATCTATATTTTGCTATATTAATTCACCCGTAAATGGGCTTTGTGAAGGAGACTGTTGGGTCTTTGTTTCATCACAAGCTGGTGTTACATTCCTGCAAAGTAGTTCATGCACCCTCCTTCCATTGTGTGAAGTTAGTTGGCCATGAGATCACAACTCATTTCTACCAGCAAGGCACATCCACAGCAGGGCAGGCAAGGTCAGCAGCTGAGGTCACTCTCAGTTTTATTCTCTCTTCCTTGAGAATGCTACCTCAACAAAAGAGATGAATATTTTGGTAAATATTAAAATCAGTAAATGACATACACCTTAATGCTGGAAAAAGGCTTTATGCAATGTACAACAATGAACCATAAGAAATGTTCAAATCAACAGCTTCTTCATGAGCAAGCTCTTACATTAAAAACCTATACAATAATGATTAAAACGTTTATTTTACCTTATAATAATTACCTGATAATCAGTTAAAAACATTCTTTAGAATAAGGCAACAGTCTTGGCTGAAGAGGTGTACCCTTTGATGTTTTTTAACATATATGTTCACGTTGATCTGTAATTCAGCATGTAATTCTAAAACATTTAAAAGCAAAACATTAAACATAAAAGATGTGTGTCAGTACTGTTTACAATTGTCCTTTGCAAATAGTAATGGGTCTGTATGGTTCAGCCTGATTTGCACTCAACTTCCACATACACACCAACTCTACACAGTACATGTTAAACCACAGTCAGTTCTGTTTCTGTTGACACTGAGTAAACTTCAGTCAGCAGCTATGATGACAACTTTAAACAAACTGGAATTCTCCAGAAAAAAATAAAATGTACGTTGCCAAACAAGATCAGCTGTGAAACAGCCACAAGTTTCAGAGCTTCTTTACTTGTTTCTTTGTTTTGTTCAATTGCTTTATTAAAAAAATAGAACACTCAAGGTGTGTTTAACAAAATAACATCACGGGTGACTGAATGACAAAAGAGAAAGCATAGGCAAACAAACACAAAACCAAATATCCAAATTTTGCTTCACCTAGTACTCTGTAAAACCAATGAACCACAATACTATGGTCAGCCTCTGAGGGTAACAGACAGTAGAAAGAAACCTTCCCAAAGACATAGGTTTGCAGTATTCTGCCACAGAGAGATTGAAAGAAACAAAGTGACACATTAAGTACTGCAATTACTGACACATTAAGTACTGCAGGCAGAGCAGTTGGACTGGCGCTTATAGCAAGGGGAGTCTGTAAAGGCTACACTTCCTAATATCTTTTTGGACCCCTTATATGCCTACTACTAGACACCTAAAAATAACTTACCAACCTGGTTAAGTCATAGCAATAATGAATAAACAAGCAAACTCTCATGATGTTTTCATATGGAGGACCTATACATTTTTATGATGTATATAATGCCAATATTACCCTTGTTATACCACTGAAGTAGGTATTTACTTGTTACTAGGGATACAGCAAAATTTTGTCCAAAAATTGTCAAAAGCACTTCTGTTACTGGTAATAATAATACATAATAATACATTTTATTTATAAGCACCTTTCATGACTCTCAAGGTCACTTTACAGAAGTTATAAAAGTTAAAGAATAGATATATTAAATTAAGAAGAGTTTATAATAATTTTTAAGTGTAAATTATATTATAAAGAAATGGTTTAAGTCCTGTTTAAAGCAGACAGTGTTCTCAGATGGTCAGGGAGGGCATTCCACATTGGGGACCTTAAGCATAGTTAGTTTAGGCCACTGTCCACGGATCCGGCGAGCCAGCTGAATATCTTTAGGCATGATGGTGACTCTCTTGCCGTGGATGGCGCACAGGTTCGTGTCCTTGAACAGATCCACCAAGTAAGCCTGGCCCCTGTTTGAACACCAATGTCATTTGTACAGTTTTTCTAATCAATTCAATTTATTTTTTGTTTGAATTAGATTGTTCTCATTGAAAGTACTGGCTATATAATTAAAGTGTTTTTGTTCTTGTTACCATTAAAGAAAAATTTTCAGCCCAGTGTATCTTCAATTTTTGTTTCACCAAAAATGTTTTGGTGCACCACTTGTCAATAAATTACAACTGTATTAATCCACTTTTAGGTGTATTACTGGAGTAGGTTGTGTGAAGTGTTCTCCCTTATGTCAGTTTCTGTCTCCCCCTGTGGTAGCTCCACATGCTCTTCAAGTATCACCTCCATTTGTACAGCTGCCTCTTGTAGAGTAGACCTATGCACACACACACACACACACTTAATATGCTTTGAGTATATGAAAAACTTAATTTAACTTAATTTCCCACATTTCTCACTTTATCCATCTTTTATTATCAAAAGCCAAGAGGCAGCTACAACACACACATACTCGCACACAGTCAATGTATTCACAATATATAAATAATATAAATAATAAATATACATGAAAACTAGAAATGCATATATATACAGGGAGTGCAGAATTATTAGGCAAGTTGTATTTTTGAGGAATAATCTTATTACTGAACAACAACCATGTTCTCAATGAACCCAAAAAACGCATTAATATCAAAGCTGAATATTTTTGGAAGTAGTTTTTA
>JBBPCX010078713.1:0-29212 GCA_037974365.1 Hydrocynus forskahlii
AGCGTGACTAACCGGCTCTCTCGTGATATCCGCGTTTGGGCTCTTCCTTCACGCTACATTTGGGCGACTCAAGCCAGCGTTCTGATCCTCAA
The DNA here is from genome assembly GCA_037974365.1 of Hydrocynus forskahlii. Taxonomy (NCBI): domain Eukaryota; kingdom Metazoa; phylum Chordata; class Actinopteri; order Characiformes; family Alestidae; genus Hydrocynus; species Hydrocynus forskahlii. The sequence goes on from JBBPCX010078713.1 coordinate 93, forward strand.
CGTGACACAATACCATGCTTCCAACGTTGTGGACACAGTTTGGGGAAGAAGCTTCTCTATTCCAGCATGACTGTGCCCCTGGTTGTCCTTTAACATGTATCTCAGATCATTTGCACCTGTAGTGTCCGCAATTACACCTTTAACCCCCCTTGTCATGCCCAGAATGATCTTTTACAGCAGCCCTGTTGTAACACTCAATATTTACTTTTATATTTAGCTTTTTTTTCACCACCAGTAGTGTACAAGTGTCGTGTCTGTCAGTACAAGGCCAGTGCTGCACTACTATTAGCCTGATCTCTTTGTTGGCTAATGTCCGTTGTCAACAGTTCCTCTAATTGCCAGTGAAAGCCAGTGATGTGCACGGGGTTGCTCCGAGGTTGTCCTCGCTTTAATGCTCTGACCGGCACTTGAAATCAGAAGTAACTGACAGGTTCTGTCTCTCGGGACGCTCCAATTCATTATCCTCTCAGCACCACCTTATAGAGTGTCAGTGTTAAAGAGGTAATTGTCATCAGCTTTTAATGACCCTTATCTGCCTTTACAGACCTTGATGAAAAGCAAAAGTCAAGAGTTTCTTTTGCAGACATCACAACTGAGCTGGAGTGTAGTTACAATTCATTAGTTCATTAGTAAATTCTAATGCAAATATGAAGCCTACAAACCTCTGACCCAATGGTATAGGTCAAAATTCTGGTCCTCCCTACAAGAGTGAGGGTCAGTGTCCTATTGGGGTGGGAATGGATTAAAATAATGACCAAAGTCTGACTTTCTTTTTTCACAGACCTGGAATGGTGAGTTTGATATATATATATTGATATATAATATATATATATATATATTAATTAGACCATAATCAATGCAGTAATTAATCAGCATTTCATGTGCTTGGGTGACCATTGATGCAGATTTAAAGATTTTAGAGCTGAAGCTGGAAGTTTTGCCATTTTCTTCCTGAAAAGGTTAATGGTGCCAGACTAGCGCAGTAACCCAAATGCTTTTTGTGAGTGCAGTAAATAATGCATTTCCCTTTCAGAAGAAAAGCTTGTGTTGGAATAAGTTTGGGAAATAGGCCTTGATTCATATAACATGTCAGAGTGTTTGTGTTTTTCAGTGAGCCATTCATTATGATCAGGTTTGCAATGTTTCATTTATTCATTTATATTAATTTGTTCCAGGCTATTTTATCAAGCTTGTGAAGTCTCTAAGCTTTTTACAGATACCATCCAGAAATAGCTTCCACTCACTGGTCACTTTGAGCTCCACTTTCTGTACTGCACAAGTCCACTATAGAGGACTACAGTCACAGGCTGTAACATTGTTCACAATTTTCTACCAAAACAGGTGAAGAGCCAACAACGTTTCCCTGAACGTGGAGAAAACAAAAGAGATGGTTGTTGACTTCAGGAGGGTGCAACGTGATCACTCCCCGCTGAGCATCGGCGGCTCCTCAGTGGAGACTGTCCAGAACACCAGTTCCTTGGTGTTCACATCACGGAGAACCTCACGTGGACCCTCAACACCAGCTCCATCACCAAGAAAGCTCAGCAGTGTCTCTACTTCCTGCGGAGACTGAGGAGAGTGCACCTTCCACACCTAATCCACACCATGTTCTACAGAGGGAGCATAGAGAGTACGCTCTGTAACTGCATCACAGCCTAGTATGGGAATTGCAATGATTCGGAACGCAAGACCCTACAGAGAGTTGTGAGAACAGCTGAGAACACCATTGGAGTCTCTCGCCCCTCTGTCACAGACATTTACCTCACACACTGCATCCACAAAGCCACCAGCATTGTGGACGACCCCACTCACGCCTCACACACTCTCTTTTCCCTCCTCCCATCTGGAAAAAGGTTCCGTAGCATACGGGCCTCCACTACCAGAATGGGAAACAGTTTCTTCCCTCAGGCCATCAGACTCCTCAACCAGAACTGAAAGCATAAAACACATAGACACACACACACACACACACACACACACACACACACACACACCACCAATCACCCCCGTTCCCTCCCTCACCCTACCCCCTTGGACAACTCAGACTTTAATAACTAGTAAAAATACTCTTTTTATATTACACATTCTGTATAAAACACAACATACTCTGTCATGTTGCTGCTACAAACTGCACAATTATATTTATTGCTGTTCTAAAATTGCACAATCATATTTAATGATGTTCTGGACTTTTTGCACATGTAAACTCTGTTCTGCATCTTTGCACATCTCTGCTGCTAGAATACAGTACCGGTCAAAATACTGTATTTATCCTCAATGTAGCTATTGTCAATTGCACTGAACGGTGCCTTGTCTTGTCTCGTTTAGTTGTATTGTTGCTCTTGTGTTCTGTCCTGTTTGCAGTTATGTTTTTGTTCTGTGCAGTTCTGTTCTGCTTTTGTGTTGCACCATGGTCCTGGAGGAACATTGTTTCGTTTTTTACTATGTACTGTGTGTTCATGGTAGAAATGATAATAAAAACCTACTTGATTTGACTTGACTAATGCAGATTTTTAGAATTTCGATATGCGGCCCTGGGTGTCGAGTTTGTCAGGTATGAGATTTTAAGAAAGAGACCTAGATTTAATTCCATAATCAGATATTTCAATGTAATGAGCATGTCCTGGCAGAGATAAGGTTTTTGGTTGGGTTTGTGTTCCTCGCAAAATACAGTTAATTTCTGCTATTCATCTGCATTCCTTTAAACTGCTAAACCATTATGTGTGACCTCCAATTAAATATCAACTTGAAATCAGGAGTCATGTTTTGATGATATGCTTTGCTAAATATTTTTAAATTCTGGTCCCGGTCAGCCTTTGGTATTGCGAGACAGTGCCCTGAACACAAATTCAACTTAATGAGAAACCGTGGCACAGCTCAGTTTCTATGTGGAGCGAGTCACTAATAGTAAGTGATATTATTCATTGACCTGGTTTTGCTGACCTTCTCATGGGGGCAAATTCATCATTGTCATATCCAACCTGTATTTTAGAATGAAAGCTCAGCGTTATGTAGTGACTCTCAATACAGTTTTCTGCAGTTTCTCATTATGTTGAATGTGGTCAAAGCCTCAGATCCTCTGCCTAGTGATACAGAGTATCTGATATCTGACGCACATTGCAGGAGCCCATCACAACAGACCCTTCAGTCCATCGCAGGACCTTATAAGTTGGACAAATGGCCAAAAGTATAGAGACACTCCTCTTAATTATTGAATTCACATGTTTCAATCATACACATTGCCACAGGCATATAAAATCAAACATACCAAGATATTTTGGACAACGCTATGCTTCCAACTTTGTGTACACAAAAGGCATGGTTGGATGGGTTTAGTGTGAAAGAACTTGACTGGCCCACACAGAACCCTGACTTTAACCCCATCCAATACCTTCGGAATGAACTGGAATGGAGATTGCGAGCCAGGCCTTCTCATCCAACATCAGTGCCTGACTTCATAAATGCTCCACAGAATGAATGGGCACAAATTCCCACAGAAACTCCAAAATATTATGGAAAGTCTTCCAAGAAGAGTGGAAACTGCTATAGCTGCAAAGTGGGGACCAACTCCATATCAAAGTCTATGTATTTGAACGCAATGTCATTAGAGTCCCTGTTGGTGTAATGGTAAGAGTTTTGTCCATATACCGAATGTTGCCTGGTGTGTCACACAAAAATAGGTCTGTGCTTGGGTATTTTGGTTATTATGCTAGTCAGAAGGCCCTTTCTTTTCAAAGTAGGAACTTCACCAAGTCTTCACCTCATTTGACAAAACATACCAGATTACACTGGTCTGCAGTCAAAATGCTTCTTAAATAGATTTACCCAGATTGTACTAACTTTGGGTTTCTAATAACGAAAATGATACCTAATAATACTGATTGGCTATAATAATGGATCAGTAAGTCTTGTTACATATACGGGCCGATGTTTCGGAGTGATCATTTTGAAGCAGGTGCTATCACTTTTCAGATAAAAAATGACTATTAGAAGTGTCACAAGTATTACATTTATTTAATCCTGTTGTACTGTTGAAATATATGTGTTTTTGTTTTTAAGATAAACTGCGTGAGCAAGGATGCCTCGTTTATGCGTGAACAATGCCGATCAATTTGCTTTTTGAATCATAACAGATGCTAATAATAAGCCAATTGTTGCAAAAATAGTTAAAGGGTCTGTGTTTAAATGAATATGAGCCACTATACGATAAACGTATAGCGTATTAATGTTTATGATCGCATAACTTTTGAATGGTAGCAAATTAGCCTGTTTTATTATCATATTTGAAATCAGCACACCAAAATGCATCAGAATTGGCAGATTTTATTCCTGAAGCAAACAACTTCCAAAAATTTGTAGACCAGTGTTGTCCGACAACAATCAGAAGTCTAAGTCAAATGAGACTTCTGACAGTAACCTGCAAAGCATGATGAACCTCACAGTGGTAGCTATGAGCAAACCCATGTGTGGGCATGGAACATTGTGATGGACTGGTTGCCTGTTGACTTATGGAGAATGTCTGTACATTTCTTACTGAATGGCCAATAGACAGCAAGAAAGTTATTTGCATTAATACGCTGTCAGTTCCATGTTGCCTCGGAGCTATCAGTGGTTGCGACACAGACAGATATAAGGGTAATCACTCCTTTTTCTTTACCCTCAGTCGATGTGACAAGCCAGTAACAGGGCTTGTCCACCCCAGCCAAAACGAATGCCCACCCTTGCCGTGTTTACCCTTGAGGGGAGGGAAGGAAGGTGAGATGGTGTGGGGGTTTCCCTTTGGCCCTGAGGCACAGACGCGTGGGTTATGGACTATTGTCTTGCGGCTCGTTTGTCAAGCAGACAGCTTTGCCTGTGGGTTTGGTCAGCCTGAGTGCGTGCACTGCCTTAATAGACTTTAAAGCAGACACATTGTTTGATGTGGATTCTTTTTTTTTGATGGAGTTGGGTTTTCCACTGGAAAAAATGAAACTTCATGAGTGGCACACCCTAAAACTATTGTGAATGCGAAGGGCCAACGCTAGAAAAAGTAATCAGAAACTTCTAAAGCAAACCGGTTGAAAAATAATATTTTACCCCGTATGTATCTCAGTGTGGAGGGAGAAAGGTTGGTCATGCTTTAGCGGTTGCAACTGAAACTACAGTTATGTCTTTTTAAAGACTTTACTGCCTTGAGAACTAAATTAAACTACTAAATTAGTAGAAAAGTCCAAAATGCATTAGAATGGTCTTTTCAAAAGGGCTTTGACTTGCAAATGCTGGATGTCTCAATTTCAGAACCAGACAAATCTGAAAACAAAACCATCCAAGCTGGAAGTTCCAAATGCTGGTTATTATGCATTCATGTTTATTCACCACTCATGACTTTGTCATCGTACTGGTGTTGTAAAATATGGTGGAATATGACTCTGGGGGTACTAATGCATCCCTTTAGACAGTAGCTTTAGCAGTGTGATGGTACAGTGTCTGTTCTTCATAGCTGTAAAGCTATAGTTAAATCAACATCTGTTTTTAAGTTACTGCTTGCTAAGTTACGCACCTTAACAAACCCTGTCAAAAAGAAAAATAGTCAGGTTAATACACAAATAAGGAAAAACAGTAAAGGGGGGAAGTGCCCAAGGTTTTTTTTTGTTTGTTTTTTTTAATATAGGAAAAGATGTATAAGAGATAAATGAGAGGACTGGTTAGTCAGCAAGCTGCTCCTTGAAGAGGTGGGTCTTCAGAAGACAGCGAGGGACTCCACAGATCTGATTGCAAGAGGGAGTTCGTTCCACCACTGGGGGGCCAAGACTGAAAAGAGTCTTGATGTATGTCTTCCTCTTCTTTAGCGCTATGGAGGTTCCAGACAAGCAGTGCTTGAAGCTCTGAGAGGACTAGAAGTGACACACTGATTGATAAGTGCTGATAAGTAAGGAGGTGCAAGTCCGCTCGTGGCCTTGAAGGCAAGAGTTAAGGATTTGAACTTAATGCGAGCGGTCACAGGGAGCCAGTGAAGGTTCCGTGCTAGAGGCATGGTGTGTTAGAATTTGAAGACCAACCTCGCAGCTGCATTTTGAATCAGCTGAAGTGGTCTCGTTACCTTTAGTGGAAGTCCAGCCAGAAGAGAGTTGCAGTAGTCCACTTTAGAGACCACCAGAGACTGGACGAGAAACTGTGTGGTTCAGTTTACTAATGTAAGCTGTTTTATAGTAACTGCCATTGTATGAAATGTTAGCTGGCCGGCTAATATAAAAGAAATGCCAGAGTTTGCATTTTTAACATGGATTGTACAATTGCCTTCACTCTAGATGCAGTATCAGGTTACTATTTTGAACATTTCTTTCAGATAATGGCATAATGACCACTGCTTTGTCGTACCAAATAGGAAAGCTGCCATTTCACACAAAAGCCACCTGTATCTGCTGCTGCTGGCGTGCGTGAATTCAAATTGCTCTCACACATCTCTTGCACATGGCGGACACTACATAACAATTCTAAACTGAACTAAAGTTAAATAAATTGAAGTGGCCCCTCATAGTCACACATGAACACACCATAGCACAGCACACAGTGTGAACAATGTGAAATTCTTTCCATGCGTTTAACCCATTCACCAAGTAATTTAATGAAGTACCATCAAAGTAGTAGCTTATAAGGTGAAAATCTGGACATCAGCTTATTTTTAGCTTGGTATAATTGCAGTATCTGTTTTTAAAATTTACTGACAAGCCAGGTCTACAAGATGCTGCAAAGTAGACAGGAACAGCATGTTTTTGGGGAAATACTGATAGTCGGAACGCTCCCTTAGAGCCCTGAATTTGCAAAAAGCACAGCAACGAGCATGGCCTTTTTTTCAGACCGCAGGAACCAGGCGAATGTTTTGCTGCAGCAAAGTGGAGTTAGCTGAAGTCCTCTTGGTGCTCAGTGGAGCGTGGAAGCACGCCTGCTCAGGGAGCCGGCTGCTCTATTAATAGGATTCGTGCAGCCCAGTCAGTCATTATTATTGGCTTATTATGTTCCTCAGCCAGTCGCTCTCTGTAATAAGCCAGAGAGATCGCCGCCGGCACATTTTAATTCCAACACAACGTCAGGATACCATGTAAGGCCTTGGTGCGTGTGAACCATGTTACTGACACTTCCACTTTAGTGGGATAATTACATCTATCTCAACCTCCCTAAATCAGAAAACGATCCCCTGGATGCTTAATGATAGGAAGTTAGTCAAGGGCTTAAGCGATCCAGTGGAGAGGGAAAAAGAGTCTAATGAATCAGTCACATGATCAAACTCTAGAATATCTCATGCCTTAGAAACTGAGAAGTAGTCCTCCGAATTTTGACATGCTATTCAAATATGATTCTGCAATCACATATTTCTTAACACGATGAAGATGGTTACAGTCTAAGATTTTACCATCGTTTCTGATGCCAAGAAATAACAAGTCATTGCAAAAGTGAAAAGGATGGAAAACTACCCCACATTGTTGAAGCCTTCTAATAATTCAGAGCTGATACAAACCCAGGGTACATTGAAAGTGGCCCTCATTCATATTGTAGACAAACAAGGGATAAAGAAGCCTAAACATAAATCAATTATGATTTAAGAGATGGTATTAAAATAAAGCAAAATTCAATGATACATTGAAATTGTAGTAAAATGAAAGTAAAATAAAGCCTTTTAAACAAACAAGAAGTGGTAGAAGCAGTAGAAAGTGGTAGAAGCGGAGTCTCTAGTAAAACACAGTAGTAAAAAATCTCATTACTGATTGCAGTTATTTGAGCTGGTCGCATTTTATTTCCACAGCTTTCCCAATTATATGTGTACGTCACAACAAACTTAGTGTAAATTAGTAGTTAGGGTGGAGTAACATAAATCTATTTATTTGGAAAAATAATAAAGAAAGGTTGTAAAATGATCATGCAGAAATGAATTATGAATGATGTTATTTTTGGTACATATGACCACAGAGACATCATATGTGGACATCAGTACAAAACAAACAAACAAAAAAATAACAAAATAATGTTTACTTAGCAGTAGATTTATGTTTCCCCTATAAACAACATTCCAGAGCCAGCATTAAGACATTAACTTGAGGAAACAGGTTTTAAAGCTCTAATAGGTTTTGTTTATGCAGTGACTTCGTTTGAGCAGTGAAGTAAAGAGCCTAATCGGATCTTATCAAATAAATTGCAGCCGAGTGTTTAAAAAGAAGGATGTAGTTACTTTAAACATGGGAAAAGCAGTACCTCATCCAAACATGCAAATTATTATTATAATGAATGAAAATTACAATGATTATGTAAATGTGGTCACACTAACTGGTCCTCAGGACCTTGGCACATATACCACCATATACCATCTTATACAATATTCCCCCTGTTGAAACATGTCCTGGATGAAATAAAGCCATTTAAACGAACAAAACCGTCCAGTTAATGCAAACTAAGAAAAAATCTGTTTTAAATCAAAGATTAAAATGTAAAAAAGAAAAAAGAATGTTAGTGAAAATGAACCAAGAAACAGCTAAAATTAACAGAATGGAGATGATTAAAGATGAAATAATTATATTTAAATATTTTAAAACTGAAAGCTTAAAAGCAGAATGAAGCTTTTTGTAAAGTAGCAAAAGCTTTAGAGCAACTTATAGTATAATCATTAGCTACAGGGACAGTCCCCCTGGAGCAACTGAGGGGGTCTTGTGCAAGGACACAATGGTAGAAAGCAGGAGTTCGAACTTGCAGCTTTATTATTATCAGGTTCACGGGCAAGTATTTTATCCACTAGGCTACTACCACCCCTATTGTTCTTGTAATAAAATCCAGCTATATTGAAAAAGTCATAGCAGCTACTGAAAAGGATAATAATAACATCTTAAGATTAATTTATCAATACTGTATACCATTTAAGGGATTCGTCTTTGACTCGTGATGATAGTCGACTTTTTAACCACACTATCAAAACCTAAACTAGTAAATAGCAGCATGTAGCAGCCTATCATTATAATTAGCATACAGTGATGGTCAAGCTTAACAATTAACCTGGTCATTTTTACAGATAACAGTTCATCACACAGTATCAAAATCATATAAACAGTATATACAAATTTGAAATGATTTAACAACTTTATCCAGTTTGCATTGCGCAAACACGTATAAAGGGTCGAATTTTCATACGTGAACACACCACAGCACCCAGTGTGAACAGTACAAAACAGTTCTCTGCATTTAAGCTATTCACCAAGTGAAGCAGCGGGCAACCACTGCGGCACCAAAAGAGCAGTGTGTGGGGACTGTACCTTGCTCTGGAGGCTCAGTGTCCAGCACAGTTTGATGATGTTTTGCTATTTAAACACACTTTATTTGTTATTTGCCAGGGTTACTCCCAGTATTTGACCATGCTGGAGACTGACCCTTGTGCACCCCTGGGTGTTTTCATTTCTTCTTTTAGCTCCATTGAAAAAAAAACAAAAAAGAAGCCATCAGACACTTTACTGGGCTTTATGAAAACTATACTTTACCGCAACTGTGAATAAGTTGCCACATAGAAGGTCCCAGGTTTGATTCCAGGCAGGGGCTAGGATAGGCTTGAGCACTCCATGCCACCCTGGTTAGGATAAGTGGCTCAGATAATGGATGAATTCAAGTTTTCAGAGGAAAAAAAAACCCTTACAATTATTTTTAAAAACATGTTAATTTACTTAGTATAAGTGAGGCAGACAATTTGCATTTTTGTCGTTTGATGGCACTGACCACACTTCTCTGTGAGGATAATTAGTTTAGAGAAGACGAACGAGAGACTGGTGTCACTGTAATCAGCCTAGCTAGGGTGATGTTGAGCAGAAGAGGAACTCTTTGCTGTGTGGCTGTTCAGCTAGTCCCTCAGATCAGTGGAGCCCACTGTAGCCTAATTGAGAGGGAATAGTAAATGATGAGATTGAGATGTCTCAAAATTTCACGCTGCTACTTTGGTCGGCAACAATTTTCTCACTGCTATTTCAGTCTGCTGTGAAGAACTAAATTCCAGCTTATATTTAAATCATGAGTCATCTTGAAGGCTGAGTTAAGATATAACCAAAAATTGTTTCCACTGTGTGTTACCAGTAAGGAACCATATGTGTGTTTCACTTATACTGATCATTTTCACCAGCGTAAATTGCTTTACCGGGCGCCACAGCTGAAGCAATTTACGCCTCACCACCATCAGACTCTATAACTCCTCCCTCTGTCACACATCTGCGCTCTCTGTGCAATAACCTACTGCGACTTTGCTGTGCAATTTCCTACCAGGTTTAAATTATTATGTGCATTATTATTTTGCTGCGATGTGTCTTCCGTGTGCAATATCAGGCAATGTTCTTATCGGGTGTTAAAACATTATCATTATGTGCAATATCTTATTATGTGCAATAGTCTTACCATGCGATTATCAATATTAGATCTCTATTGTGTGCAATAACAGACTCCTAGCCACCATTTGTGCTGTTAGTAATTCACTTAACTGTAAGCTACATTTGTGTAGCATTTCATATTGAGCTTTTCCTAAAGATTTTACTGGAAATATTTAGACTTTATATTTTATATTATTCTTGTCTCTGCGTGTCTGTGCAGTCATAAGCAATTTCCAGTTGTCAATTTTCATTTTTTGTTTTCATAAAGTGAAAACAACCGAATGTGACTTGCACATTTTGATGGTCAGTGAAATGGTCACTTCCTGAGAAAGCAGCCACTCTTGGCCATAGTGATGCAGCAGAGTCTCTAGTAAAACACTGTAGTAAAAAATCTCATTACTGATTGCAATTATTTGAGCTGATCGCATTTCCACAGCTTCTCCAAATGATATGTTTAGATCACTACAAACTTAATGTAAATTGGTAGTTAGGGTGACATAACATAAATAACCTGCTTATTTGGGAAAAGAATAAAGAGAGGTTGTAAAATGATAATGTAGAAATGTAGATATGAATGATAAATTATGTCATATGTACCAGTTAATTTTGGTACATATGACCACACAGACATCATACATGGACAAAACATCAGTACAAAACAAACAAACAAAAACAAAACAAAATATTGAGTGTTTTCTAAAGATTTTATTGGAAATTTGTATATTTCATATTATTCTTGGCTCTGAGTCTCTGTGTGTCTGTGCAGTCATAAGCAATGTCCTCAAACACAAAACAAAAAAATGTTTACTTAGCAGCAGATTTATGTTTCCCTTATAGACATTAAGTCATTAACTTGAAGAAACAGGTTTTAAAGCTCTAATAGGTTTTGTTTATGCAGTGACTTCCTCTGAGCTGTGAAATAAAGAGCCTGATTGGATCTTATCAAATAAATTGTGAGCGCAGCTGAGTGTTTAAAAAGAAGGATGTAGTTACTTTAAACATGGGAAAAGCAGTACCTCATCCAAACATGCAAATGATTATTATAATGAATGAAAATTACAATGATTATGCAAATGTGGTCACACTAACTGGTCCTCAGAAGCTTGGCACATATACCACCATAAACCATCTTATACAATATTCCCCCTGTTGAAACACGTCCTGGAGCTCTGCTTTATCAAGTCAGCTTTTTAATGATATGTAATTTCAATGAAAACCAAATATAATTAACCCTTTTCCTTCCCGAGCAAATGACTTTGAGACCAAGATTGAAACTGAAAAAAACACAAAGCTAATGCATAGCTCTGTGTGTTGTGAGCAGATGCTAATAAGGACACCATGGAAATGAGGTTTCCATTTATTGCTGTGTCAGAATGGTGCCTCTGGCAACTCTGCTTCTGTGTAAGTGAGGACCTAATCTGCCTCAAGTACAGCAAGTACAGATCCTTGTCCTTATTAACCCTTAGAAGTCTCAATGTATAATTGCTACACTATTTTAATGTTATTTAGCAAATTATGCAGATTCGTTAATCGGGTTAATTATAAGAGTAACTCGTGCACTGCAGTTTCATGGGACTTTCTGGCTTAAGGTGTGGCTGTGGCAGGAGAGAGTCATGACAAGGTCTACTAGTAATGAAGTCCACTGCAAAATGACAGGCCCAAAATATTCATGTTTTTCAAAAGTGTGCGGCACATTGTCTTCTTTTACTTTGTTGCTTCATAAATATACATTTCCTTTTTGGTAGCAACCAAACAACTATCTTTGCTATCTTTCTGGTTTCTGTCTTTCTGGTTTCTCAAAGGTCAGCCATGTCACAGTCATATCTGTAGGGAAAAGATTATGTCGCTTTCAGACACATGTTTATCAACTTTACCTCAGATTGCTGAGTGCTAGACTGATGGCTTGGGCTTGTGACTTGAAGAAGATAGCAAATATGGAATGCATTATGTCGATGTGTAGCACTGCTTTGTAATGTTAAACGTATTTGGCACACTGACAGCAGGTGTTAAAATTCTCAGCAAAATTTTCAGCAACTGACTCCAATGAAGAGCAATGGAGAGTTTACAACTTAAACCTCAAAAGTTATACAATTAATTCCATGTACCATTCAGTCTCTGCCTCCAATTATAGCAGGAAAAAAGAAAAATTAAAAGAGTTAACACATACTACACTGATTGCAGCATTTTTACAGGGACTCCTTCAGTTAGGGGTCTTGGCATAGAGTTACCACTGTTCATCATCTGAAACAAATACACTGGCTCAGCTAAAACATACAGACATGCACAAATACCTGTGTGTATTGAAATACCTACTTAGAATTTCATACAACGACACATTTAAATGAGTGTATCTCTGTTTGTATATTCTCCACTCTACATTGAACACAGAATGATGCACATTTTCTGAGACAACAGTAGAGGAAGAAAATCTGCAGTTCACATCACGAGCACAACCGTTACATCACTACTAAAATTCTTCTACTTAGGAAGAAGAATATTTGTATTCCTAAGTCTCCTACTTAGGAATACAAATATAGTAGTGATTTTGAGAGACAAAATCTAAAATCACACCATGCTTTTGTTGTCAATGGCAATAACTGATCACTAAGGGTTATACTTATAGGGCCTGTATGAGGCCTCTTCAACATCCGCTTTCATAATTGTTACCAAATAATGGACAATAGTAATTAAATAATAGATCTCAATATTTATAACAGAACAATACATGCAGGGTTCAAGGGTTTAAAAAACATCTAAGATATTCATTTAGAGCAATTATCAGTTAACAACAGGTGGTGGTGCCCAGATCTTGGGAAGGTGTGTTGCCAGCTTTGGCATTGTCCTTGGGCCAGAGTTCTGTGATTCATAGCCACACTGATGATTTGTGGCAGAGTTGTTAACTTGCTGTCGTCGTGCCCAAAGCTATCCAGGGGAGCCCTGATGGTGTTGTCGCGGCTGAGAAAGAGGTTGTGATGGGCTTTTCCCATATACAGTCCACTGAACCTTCTAGCCTTTCCTTCACCACTCTGTCTATCTACACTCAGTCAAAATTTCTAAAGTCTCTGATATGTCTAGGACAATGCCATAAGAAAACTAGAAGTACTTCATTGCAGTGTATAATATAACCAATGAGACAATGATTAAGACTTTGTTTATTTAGTTTTATATTTTAATGGCATATATTGGCTCTTGAATTTTGATTGTCTCGTGGTGGTCATTTTGTTGAATGATCCAAATGGAATTTTAGAAGATGCGAGCAAATGTAGCCAAGTGTAAGCATACTTTAAGTGGTTCCTAAGAAATTGAACTGAGTCAGTTGCCGCACCACCGCCTATGGAGGAAATATGAAATTTGGCATGTTTTCTTTTAAGGAACATGGTAGTGATGTAACAAATTTAAAAAGTCTGAGCCTATACTTCACAAGATATTGGCTGGAGAAGTGATTCACATTGATATTATTTACCAGGTGGTTCTACATCAAAACTGAATTGTAATGAACTAGGCTCACACGTCTCCTGCCATTTAAGTTTCAGAATTTGTGGTGAAACTCTTATCAAGCTATTATTTAAAACTGAGCTGTGTCTAGATGAGAGCACATACCCATCTAGGGACAGAAACCTATTAGACTTTTGGTGAAGTATAAGCATATGATATTGTCTGCGAAAAACTGGTGAAAAAATGAAAAAAAAACAAAAACATTATACACTGCTGCAGTTGCAGTCATGCAGTCATGCAGTTTGATCTACCACAAAACTGACACAAATTGTGTGAAGCTTTCAAGGCAGTCCTGAAAGAAAGACAAAGAACAGTTCTGGACACCAGACATTGTTTGATGGTCGTAAGGGTCACTGTGTATCCATCTCTCAAAGCCTGGTCAATGACATTCCACATGACCAGGCAGCAGTACTATTGTCAGAATCCTTTTCTCATTTCGGCTGATGTGTTTCTGGTTCTAGGAGTTAAACAATCTTAGAAGAGCCCACTGGCTTCCCTATGCTGGCATTTAAAGGTATTAAGGCTCAGAAACCACGGCAGACCAGACCAGTGTGTATGATGCATGTTGGTTGTGATTCATCTTCTTTCTCCTTAACCGTTAAGCCTTTAAGGATCACCTTCACAAATGGTCCTCAGTTCACCACCACAATGACTGTCATGGATAAAAACAGACCCCACCCTTCAGAAAAAAGTAAAAAACAAACAAAGAACAGTTCTTAGTTCAATACCACAAAGATAACAGGCTACTGATAGCACAGAGAGGAAATTGAAATTGATTGAGCTGTTGAACCTTCATTAGCAGCCAAGAGGAAGAGATCCATTACTTCTTCGTTAATTACTTTAGCTTTCCTGCCCTGAGGAAGCACAGGGAGGAGTGAACAACATTCGGCAATGGCTGATAGGACATAACAAAGCATACATGTTGACATCTGTGGGTGGGGGGAGGATTTGGGTGAGAAAGACGAAAAGTCTACAACATCTATGTCCACAATCCTCATAACCTCTGGGCCATTTATCCAAGAGGTGTCCAATGAAAGGAACCTTTCAAATGTAAGATATCTTCTCCTCGTTGTGATAAAAGATTGAAGACAAAAAAAATGTTGGAGTAAACTGAGACAGACTGTTTCCGGAACCTCCTGAATGACTCCTTTTTGAAAAAAAAAAAAAATCAATATAAGGTTCTCTCTGAAGACCCTCACCATTTGTTAAGGACTGCATTAAGTGTCTAGTTTAGGCAGAAAGGGAACTGTGAGAGTGTGTTCATTGCTATCTGCATCCGGTTTTCCAATCAAAGTCTGAAGGGCTCCTAATTGGTGCTGGGAGCCTTAACATGACCAGGTGAGCCAAACAAGCTTTCCGCCAAGGATAAATGAGAAAAAGTGGACTTCTTTTTCATGATAAATAAGCAATACAATTAAAACCTGTTCCTGCCAGTTTCTTTCTCTGTTTCTTGTACCAATACATCAGCTTTGAGTCATCAATTCAAATTAAGGACTTGTTTTCTCAAACTTTTTCTCGGAAATAATGACCTACTATCTCAAAGTAATGACTTTTTCCCTCATGTTGTTGATATACTTTGTCAAAATAATGAGTTATTATTTATTTATTATTTATTATTTATTAATTATTTCATAATCCCAAGAAACCACATCATTATTTCAAGAAGTCAGTAATGTAAGAAATGTTGAGCATTTAGGATACTTGGTAAAATGTTGCCATGCCACCTGGCAGAACTGGATTTGGACACTTTTATACTTCAGTCTATTTCCAGTTTAAATAAGTGTCCATTTGCTCAGCTTCTTTTGGTTGGTTTGAAGCAAGTAAGGTTGCTGGATAAGCAGCGGGGCCCCGGTTTTGAGTGAGCTGCTTTAGTGGTGTAGGGACCACCATCAGGCTGGATTGATGATCTTGGACAAAGAAAGCTGGAGTTTAACCAAACAGTTGCTGGCAACCCGCTAACTGCTCTGCATCTGAATCGGACAGGAAGGGGGCAGCAGGAGTGTTTTTTTTCAGTTTATCTGCATCCGATCTTCCTACTGAACTGTTAGGGTGATCTGCTAATTAATGTCACTAGGCTTATCCTGACCAGGTCAGACAAACAAGCTTTCCTCCGAAGCTGAATAGATCTTTGAAATGTGTCCTCTCATTTTCTGTTAAATGGCAAGCTGACAGTATAGAACTTTGCCTCTCATTTCGAAAAGAAAATTCCATTCCAATCTCTTCATGCCTAGTCAAAAAAATGACAATATCCCTCGCACTGGATGGCATTTTTAACTTGTCCCATTTTACATACCAGTCAGTCTGAATTGTTCTCTGACAGCCTTTGGTCAGTTCTCAGTAATGAAGCAAGCTTGGTCCTAGCTTTGCCTGAGCCACTTTATTGAAGGCACCACCATCAGGCAGGATGGATGTTCTTGGACGAGGAAGACTGGAGTTTAACCGAACAATTACTGGCCCTCATCCTCTCTGTATTTCACAGCCTGCGGGCTGCTCTCATCCATAAAGCCAGCTGTTCCATTCTTTAACTTTCCATCCACGGCCCCAGACGTCTCATCACTGCTCGGCCTCTTGCTCAGCGCAGCACAATAGCCTGGAAGGCTTTCGTCACACCGCATGGGGATTCAAATCATTCTCCTTCCACATACAGTTCATTTATATCCCATTATGAGGCACTGCTCCACCTGGCTTTTTCACTGAGAGAGGAGAAATGGTAGGAAGATGGAAAACGTATTTTCAAAGAAAGCTCAACCAATTCACTGGAATTAAGCTTTGGTGGGGGTGGCAGTAATATTCTCTAAACAGTATTCTCTAAGGGGATGGTTATGCATGAAGCTGGCTTCAGAGAAAATGCTGTCGTTACTGGTTAGTTGTCGACTAGCCTTAAAGGGATAGCTGACTGATTTTGCACATCAAAATGTGTCCTCAGTGCCAGGAGGACCATTCTGACTGAATAATTTGATGTTCTCTGGACCCAGAAATTTCTCACGTCAAATTTTGTCTTTTGGTCATCAAAACTCGAAAGAATCAAAACTTAGACAAAGAAGACTTTTTCATCTTTATTAATAAACTCCCTTTACCTCAATCTTACTGATGTTTCACCAGTGTGAGCCCACCAAGCTCATTTACACTTTGCTCCTGCCTGGTGCGTCCATGTGGTGCCTCACCATGTTCTCATAGCCGTAACTAAATAAAGACTAGGCATTATTTAGTTAAACTACTAGGTTTAATCCCATTACCAACATCCAGAGTCCAGAGGTTGTCTTTCTCCCTCATTTTCTCTGTCTCAGCATTTTTCCTGCTCTTTCTTTAGAGGTGTGGGCTGAGGTTCAGCTACTTAAATGACCCTGCTGCATGCTCACCGCACTGCTGGGCGCAGCCAAAGGATTGCCACTTAAGGGGATTGCCCCATTGGCAGCAAATTTAATTTAAAGTCTTTGACTTTTAATTTTTGTAACCTTGGACTCATCTGGTTCTCCAACAGAGCAGTACAGAGAGAATACATTAGGGAAGACCAATAAAACAGTTCCAGTTCTAAAACTGGATTAGCTGAGTCAGACATAAAGCTGTTGTAACACTCGATGTATGCACATATGACCGTTTACATTATTTGAATTGTGTATCAATGCTGAATCAAAGTGGTTTAAAACCAGTTAATGAAATAGTCTTTGATCCTTATGTTGCTTGGCAACCATAGCACACTGGTAAGGAACTGCATTATTTGATACTTATATTATTTGTAATTATAATTATTTACATTGCAAATATAATTATTAATTATTATTAATGTGGTTTGCCTGCAGACTTCAATGTTCAGCTTTGTTCAAGATGCTAAGCTACCTAGACTGTGCTAACATAAGATCATAGCTATAATACAAATACAGGTTTGTGCACAAATGTGTATCTGTTTGAATCTGTAAATGGTTTTTGGCTTGGTGAAATGTTCTTCTCTATGATGGATATCCTATAGTAAACAATTTTTAACACTTTCATACAGCGCCAAAAAGCGTTCTGCTATTCAGAGAACTTATTTTGGTATTATAAAGCTTGCTTTTGTATTGGACTGACAAATTGTACAACACTGCTTATTCCTGTTCCTTTATTATAGATACAAAGTATTCAGACAATGTTTTCTATACACCAGATGTTCATGTATAATAAATGAAGGTCTGCACAGCCAACATGAACAATACATGGCTTGCTTTGCAGCTGTGTAAACACGTTAATTCAAATGAATGGCTGTGTAAAAACAGTAGTGCAAAGATAACAGTAACAGCAAGAGAATATGTGAGTTGAGTAGAACGCTTGGATGTTGTCATTGAGAGACTTCTTTCATATGGCAAGTTGCAGTCTTGCGATCCTTATTTGCTCCGGTCAAAGCTGTAGGGTGTCCTATTTCTCATTTTGACACTTCTCATAAATGTCCTCTTTACCCCCTTAGTGAGCCCTTGTGGCGAGGGCTGAATTGATGCAAAAGTGGTTTCTTACACAATACTCCTTCAGAGACAAGGCAATGTATAACTTCCGCTTGTTTACAAAGACTATAGCTTGTGATGAAACCTGTTAAGCTTTGTGTGGAGCATGAGGGCAGTGTTGTGCATGAACGCGTTCAACGGTGTTCACTGAATACGTTCCTATTTTTTGTGAACGCTGAACTGAACGAGTCGGTTTACAAATTATGAACGTAACCGTGAGTTATGTTCTCTCTTGCAAGACTGAATGCAGTTCACGTGATGGGAAGTTCGGCTCTTTTCAGAGAGCCGGCTCTTGTGGCACAGCTCCCAAAAAAGAGCCGGTTCTTTCAGCTCCCAAATGGCTCCTAGTTTATTATCAACTGTAGCCTCATATTTTAGCCTAACTTGGCAAATATGAATGCTTTGTGTGTTGATAAAAAAAAGTGGGTAGCGGCTCTCACTCGCTGGGAGTCGTCTCTTCTGATTCACTACAAAGAATCGGTTCTTCTGATTCACTACAAAGAATCGGCTCTTAGTAGCAGGCTAGCACAAGAGCACGCCTCGGCAGAAATACACATGGGAAATAAGCAAATAAGTGGAAGGTATTTATGTTTAGTACAGCTAATTACTGTATGTTTGAGTTTTAGAGCTGTACATTTTAACTAGTTTGATATGGTTTTAAAAAAAGCCAATGGCTGTTTATTTTTAGTTATGTTCTTTTCTGAGCACTTTAAAAGATATGCCGTTGTGTTAATGTTTTCTGAATAAAAATTCCATATACAGTATACCTGCACCTCATTTTTTCCACTGTCATCATAACATGATGCGTTGCTTAAGTGGTAAGATCTATTCTCAACCTCAAAATTGGTTTTTAGTGTAACTTATGTCTGTATGACAGATTGAAGTAGAAGATTGAAGGCGGTTCAGATAGAAGGATGTTGTATTGAAAATGTTAAAAAAACCAACCAAAAAAACCAACGTGAACTAGTTCATTTTTGAGCTGTTCATTTTAAAAAATGAACTATGAACGTGAACTAGTTCATTTTTATTTGAAAGAACTGTATTTTAAATTAGTTCTTTTTTTGTGTGTGAACTGGCACAACACTGCATGAGGGTATATGGGATCAGTTTTCAAAAACCTAGGTAACTATTTGTTACACAGGGAAAAAGCATGTAGTCCTTTTACGCTGTACTAAAATGTGTTCATGAAGTGGAGTATGTTTTGAACTTAAAACAAGTTTAGCCTACAACATTTTATTTGGCTCAGTCAACAAAATGGCAATCAATGGGTAATCGAAACTCAGCAACCAATACATGCCTGTGTGAATGGCCAATCTTAATGAAAAGTTTTAAGCTCATTCATAGAGGCATTTGGATTTAATTGAGCCAAGTTCAAGCAAATTGGCCATAAGATGATGTCCTCACATAACTTACAGAATATCTTTCTCACCTGCAGAGGCATTCAAATCATTCAACCCAGTTGCCACTTGCTCAAGTTCTGCAGCGGTCATATTATGCAGTGTAACTTTATAGATATATATATAATTGATCCCAGAGGAAATTACTTGTGTCTTTTGTATCCATTCACAATGGCACCATGGGAGAAGTGTGTGGGGACAGTCCTTTACTCAAGAGTAAAGTTGTGCCACTGGCAGCCCTGGGTTTGAACCCACAGCTTTCTTATTGCAGGGGCAACTCCCTAACCACAAAGCCACCACCTGCCACAATATACACATACACTAAAACACTTCTCTTCTCTGGACTGAATTGTACTTGGCTAACAAAAAATAAATGGAACAAAGCAAATTACACTTCCCCAGCCACTATCAAAATTACATGGAGTAGTGCCCACCCTCTTACCTAGGGAATTAGACAGAGTAGAGACCTGCTTGGTGTAAAATGTATAATTGCGCTTCACTAACATGTTTGAAACCGCAGATGCTACAACAATCAATTCACTCAAGCTGCTCTTGTAAAGTTTGAGTATTTGGGAGAAATACTCAACAAAAGCAAATCCCTAGCACAAGAGAGACAATAGCTCATAAATCTGAAAAAGCTGATACATTATCTAAACTAAAATGCTTTATCATCTTAATGCATGAAATGCACTAGATTCTAAAATGTATGATTGGAAAAGGGAAAAACCCCTCTAGGGTCCCCCAGTAAAACCTGTCCATTTCCATAATTGGAGGTGCATTGAGACTCATCATTTTAACAGCCAATCAGGACCATCTATTTAAACTGTTATGAGGAGAAAGTGTGATAAATGTTCACTTTACACCTTTGTAGGCATGACCTCATAGTGTTTATAATGTAGAGCTTTTAGAAACCTCTGCTTTGTCTTAACCAGCAACTGCCTAAAACAGATCTTCTTCTTTATTTTTGATTAAGTACTTTAACTGAAGCTGAGGTGAAACAGCACGTCTGCAGAGGTAGAGCCAGCAAGAGGGATGGGCCTTGCCCACAGATGTGAGCAAAAATAAAAACATCAACAGAGAGAGACAATGAGAGATAATGACAGTGAATCAAGTTAAATATGTGAGAGTAATTGCAAGGACAGCTAAAAAAAGTGGCAATTAAATATCAATTACTAACATTTATATCTGTCTAACAGAAATATAGTAAGATTTGAGACATACTTGATTGCGTGTTTTTGTGCAGATTCAAGTGGTTAGTAGCTGACAGGGCTGTGCACCTTGCATTTTTCAAAAATAAGCAAAGTGATTGTCCCTCTGCCGTGGCATTCCTAGACTTTGTGGGGACCCAAGCAAAACATTCCAGCGCGCCCCTTCTCCAGTACACATGTATTCAGTTAAAAAGTTCGGACAATCATGCTTGATCAAACGTCATAACACATACACGCATACACACACACACACACACACACACACACACACAAACACACACTCACACAGCAACAGTTTTTGCTCTTTTGTGTGTGTGTGTGTGTGTGTGTGTGTATGTGTGTATGTGTTATGACGTTTGATCAAGCACAATTATGTGTAACTGTCTGCTTGTCAATCACCCGTGTCACTGTGCATGTGTGTGCAGGGTGTTTATAAATCATATGCAAAGAACACCGGCTTTTATACAATGTGAGCATCATTGTAAGTTGATAATTGATATCACATACAGTGCTTTGGTATTTTTCTTGCCCAGTCATTCTACTGTAGGTATTTTCACCAAGGCAGAGTCTTATGTGTAACTTAACAATAGATAACACTTTGACAAAAAAGGCCACAAATCCCCCCCTTTAATATAGAGCAGGGAAGCTTTCGGCACAGATTATTGTATTTTCTCTTTTCATCTTCCCCATTTATTGACTCTGATTTTATTCTGCAGGCAGGTGAGAACTCAAATTGCTCCGGGGATTAAAGGGAATTTTTGGCTGGCGCTTTCTGCTGTGTGAAGGTGCAAACCAACACATTTCATCTATCTGGTAGAACAGATCACTCAAACACAAATGGCTGATTTTATTTGCAAAGCAAATCCAACTCAAAAGTTGCCTAATCTCTCTCCAGAGTCCAGGCCAACTTTTTAAATAGGCTTATGCACGTTTTTCAGGTCCACAGTTGCTGTATAATCCTGCGTTGAATTAAATCTTGCTATCGACTTTACATTTAAGCTGAGATGGTGCATAACATCATGGTATGTATTAGCAGCAAAAGAAATATGACTGTAAAAAGTATCCAGACAGGCCTTCTAGTCGGTGAATGACACAGGTGTTCTGTCACACATAGAAAAGCATTCTATTCTGTTCTGCTCCGGGGTCGATAATTGCTGAAATTACAACAGATCGGGACCCCCAACTGGGAGTATGACTGCTATGGTAAATTGTTTATGAGTAATGGATAAAAGGCTGAAAATCCTTCCTCACTCATAGTAGGAGGCCTCCCATCCTGTCCGTCTGCTGAGGCGGGCAGTCAGGAGCATGGAGTGTGGGAGAAAAGAAAAGGGGCATTTTGACAGAAATCTTTATTCAGAGTGACTTGCAATCATTAGTTACGGGGACAGTCCGCCTGGAGGAACTGAGGGTTAAGTGTCGAAATTGGGGGTTTGAACCTGCAACTTTGCAACTTGGTCATCAGGTTCACAGTTAAGTGTTTTCTCCACTAGGCTACTAAGATAAGAACATGAGGACTTTTTTTACAGAACTCATGTGACAGAGGAGCCCTTTCCAGTTGCATGAGTTCAGGTTCCCGTGTGTAGCTCTGGGCTTGGCTGCTGCTGTAGGAGTGGGATGGTGGCGGCCTAGTGGGTAGGATACTTGCCTCTGGACCAAGAGATCATGGGTTTGAATCCTCCCTTCAGTATACCACCACTGGGTCCCTGAGCAAGACCCTTAACCCCAAGTCTCTCCAGGGAGACTGTCCCCTGTAGTTGGGGAATGGAAATCGCTTCAGATAAAAGCGTCTGCTAAATGCTGTAAAAGTAAACGTAGGAGATGATCTACCACAACTGCCCAGTCGTGTTCTGTGATGTCCGACAGGCCAAATCTGTTCGTGTTTGGAGCTTGCGGCTCAGCCTGAGGAAAAAAACATGGTCAGCAAAGCCAGACTGGTGTTTCATGCATAAGTGACATTGCATCAGAAAACCCTTCACTAACCTGGTGATCCATCATACTGCTCAGGTTGGGCAATTACTAGCCGTGTTAGCCAAAAAGTGATTGAGCCTGGCTAGTGCTTGGTGGCCCAGGTATGCCCTAAACTCTTGTGGGTCCGTGGTTAGGTGAAGTACTGTGTCACAAAGAAAACAGGGCAAAATGGCAAACAAAGGTATTCCAAAAATTAAACAAATGCGATTACAGGAACAGGCAGTGATTCAATAACCAATGAACAGACCAACAGGCAAACAAATCCTAATCGACAGGCAGATAACCCAATCATATAGTCAGAGTGGAAAGCAGTCAAAGTCAGAAAAAAGCAATCCAAAGAACAAACAAAACTAACAAGGACAGGCACATATCAAAGCTCAGAGAAAGTAGGCACGGGAGTCAAAGCCAGAATATCAGAGAAAATACAAGAACACTTGGTATGCAGGAAAGAATAACTGATAATACTTACACAATGTCATATATATCATATGTTATATGTTTAGGGCTTCCCCTTGATGAGGGCCAGGTGAACGGCATCAATGGAGGAGCCAGGACTCTTTATAACATGGGCTTTCCAGATAGCAAGTAGAGGGGAGAGAACGAAGAGTATGACAGAGAGAAAGACAGTGGAGGACTTGGAGAGACAGGATATAGCCAGTGGTAATATTTAAGTGGTAGTGGTTAGGGTTCGGTTTTGAGCGGTGATGTTGTTTATGTTCTAATAAAGCTTTTGTTGTGCAACCGTGCCGGTGTCTGTGTGTGTTCTTGGGTGTTTGTTTAGGTTTCCCAACCTGTGGGCAGAGAGAGAAAGAGAGAGAAAGAGAAAGAGAGAGAGAGAAAGAGAGCAAAAGATAGAGAGAGAGGAAGAGAAAAAGAGAATAAAACAAAGAAAGAAGAAGAAAGAATAAAAGTAAAGGAAAGCGAGACAGGGATAGAGTGAGAGAAAGAATGAAAAGGAAACTGAGAGAGAAAAAAATGAAAGAATGATGAGGTGAGATAGAAAGAGAGGGAGAGAAAGACAGACAGAGAATGAGAGTTGGTAGGAGAATGAGAAAGAGAAAGAGAATGAGAGTGAGGTACAGAGAGGAAGAGAGAGAGAGAGAGTGAGAGAATAAGATAGCGAATGAAATAGGATGAAAGAGAGAGTGAGGGTGGGTGAGAGAATTAATGAGTAAGTGAGAGAAAGAATAAGATGGAGAGAGAATGAGAGTGGAAGACAGAGTGAGTGAGAGAGTATGAGAGAGAGAGAGAGAGAGAGAGAGAGAGAGAGAGAGAGAGAATGAGAGTGGATGTGAGAATGAATGAATGAGTGAGTCAGAGGGAGAGTGAAGCTGCAGCATTGTGATTGCCATAAAGTTGCTGGTAGGCTCTGGTTAATGATGTTGTGCTACTCCATCTGTTCTATTGGTTGGACCACATGGGAAAAGATGAAACTGTACAACTTCATTACTGAGCGATTATAAGTAATAAGGTTAATGTTCCCAGTCCAGCTATTCTTCCCGTAAACTTTGCCCTTTCTACAAAAGGTCTGTTAGAGAGCTGTTTGAGTGTACTATCATCCTTCATTCTACAGTGAACTGAAAATAATATTACAGCAGGTAAGACCACAGGGTGTGATCTATAGTGCAGTGGACCAATCCTAGGCTCTGTCTCATTTTCCAGGCCCTCCAGTCGCTGCTGGGCAACCGCTGCTATCCACCATTGCCTCAAGTCTTTAGCACCTATATTTTAGATGGAAACATTGGGATAGGCAGGGTCATGGCAACCCTGCTGTCAGCAATAGGCTATAACTTCATATGATGACTTTGTGGGGCATGACATGTTTGGAAAGTACATACCAAAATACACCCTACCAATATTGTCTGCCCACATTTTCAGAGGCCTATCCACAACTTATTTCTGCCTATGTCTGTATACAAAATCAATACAGAATGTGTCAATATGTATACCTTCCACCTTTGCCAATCTACTTCTGGATTGCTAAAATATAATTATTGTCTTAGTTATGATAATAGGCACAACATTGTTTTTCCTAGAGCACATACATTTAGTAGTCTGGAGATGGTGTGCATTGATTTGCAGGCCTTTCTCATCATTGACCAAACAATTTTTTCCCTCAAGCCCGCTGGCTAATGGTGTGTTTGAATAATGGGCTTGAATTTCATTAGTGGGCTGATGGCAGTATGAGCTTAACAAATAAACCTAGATCTCTGTTATTACTCCTTTAAAATATCGAAATGAGGATGGATGTGACATTAGCCTGGCAAGATGAATGCAATGAAATAACTGTGTGGGTTCCATTCATTGATTGAAGCGAAATGGGTTATAAAACATTCCCAACGCCAGGAACGATTTAGCCTTTGTTTGTGTTTTTCTGCATGAGTTCTACCCATAAAAATACATTTAAGATGGCAGGATTGATGTACCAGCATATGTCAAAGGATTAACATATTAATACGAGTTCTTTCATGAAATTGAAATGGCTATATGTTAACTGCCCAAATAGATAACTAAAAGTGATTGTATTCATAACAGACTTTGAAAATGGAAAAGATGAAAAGGAGAAGTGAAAGCAAGGTTATGATCAGTGAGTCAGATCATGGATGGATAGATTAGCTGACAACTTCGTTTAGATTAGCTATTGGACTAGCTAGCCTACCAGCGTTGCAAACTATAGTCTTAGCTGTTTCATCCCTTTCCTTTAAACATTACCTTTACTGTATTTACTGTAAACCTTGCATCAGACTGAAGGTTCTTCTGAATGGACACCACAGCAGTCGGTGGGAGAATGGCATTGTAGTAATAACAGCACATGTGCATGGGAGAACTGACAGGCAAACATCAGGTTGAAGGTTTAATCAGTTGTGTACATTTTTTTTCTCTTAAATTTCTCTCTTCAGTCGCATGTCAGTGAACAGTAAATCTTTGTCAGCCATGCAGCACCATGGGGTCAGATCAGCTCTAATTATGAAATATCAACAGAAATAAAGCACAAATGACCCGGGACTCCTTCCACACATGACCTACCACTCCCGAAATGGTTCTTGCCTTGGATGCACTGTTCTCAAATGTTATTCACTTATCTCTGATCCACTAATCATCTGTGAGGTTCTTGAGAGAATCAAAAGTGGTTCTTCTACAGCGTAGCTCCAAAAAAACCTTTTGGTCCTTTTACTTTTAAGAGTGTCTAATGAAACCAGAAGCTTGGGCACTTCCAAACTTTGTCTTTGATGACCTCAATGCTAATTTAATCATTTCATCACAAAAAAGGCTTTACAAGCAGCCAGTCGTGGCAGGATATGAGTGGAAGTTGTCGGCTCATGGAGCGTTGAAAGGACAGATGGAACCCTGGGGGTTAGAAGCCTGCTTGAGTTCACAAAATAGATTAACAATCTATTCCCAGTCCCCACTGTTGATATGGGACATGTTTCACATGAACGAAAGCAATGACACCTCATTAACTCATAATTGTATCGACCACAGAATCTAAATGCCAGTTTTTTGTAGATGACTTGGGCTGACAGTGAGTTCACAAGAAAAATGGTTTGTTTTTAACATGGAGCTTTTCATCCATATTTCTAGAAGAACATTTGAGTGGATGAATGGAGACCTGGAGGGAGATGTGGAATAATTTTGTTTGTTAGGAATTTATTTGGGAAGAAGCTTGAAAAAGAATCAATATGTTTGGCCTTTAATCTCCTGAGTGTTTTTCTCTTGATTGATGTGTGATAATGAGAGGGAGGGGATAGGTGATGATAGAAGATTACATAAGGTTATGTTCAAGATTCAAGATTCTTTATTTATACATGCATATTTACACAAGTACAACATACAGTGAGATGTGCCCCTGAGTCGGCAAATGAAACTGTGCAATAAAGTTATCAAATATTTAAATTAAAGAGAAACTTGAAGGCTAAACTAAGGTAATAAAAATATACAGAAAAAAGTATATTCCAAAAAACAAACCTTGCAATTAGAAACAAGCTCTGTAACATGTGCAAAAATGTAATAGAATAGAATACCTATGTGCTGTAAAGTGCAGTGCAATTGTTTGCTGGTTGATGTATAGACTTAAATGATAGACAGCAGGTGAGGTACCACCAGGTAAAAAATTCAGTTTGTGTTACAATGAACAGTTAAACAGTTGTGTCCTGGTTAAGAAGTCTTATGGTCTGAGGACAGAAGCTCCTCCTGAGCCGCTCTATTTTGGGCATAGTATTTCTGAAGCATTTGCCTGCTTCCAGCAGGTTAAACAGAAAGTTTGTGGGGTGGGATGAGTCTCTGTTGATCCTAGTTACTCTGGTCCTGCATCTTCTGGTATAAATATCTTGCAGAGATGGTAGAGGTAATCTGGTGCAGCGTTCCCACCCGCATCGCTCTATGTAATCCCTTAGTGTCCTGTACAGAACTGTGTCCTGTTCCCAAAGAAGGGGGTGATATTCTTTCTACAGCACTTTCTACAGTAAAAAGTCCTTAGGATCACCAGAAAGACATAAAACCTCAGCTGCCTCAGATGGTAGAGAGGCAGCTTTGCCTTTTTGGACTGGGCTCAAATATGTTCAGTCCATGTCAGATCCCCATGGATGTGAATGCCCACATATTTGAAGCTACCCACCCCCTCCACTGCAGTCCCTTTGAGGTTAAGCAGGGGATGTGTAGGGCCGCTACTACATCCTACTGAAGTCCATAACCAGCACGTTGGCAGTTATCCTGCCTCCACAATGTGAGGTTCTGCATATGGGGACCACAGTCCGAGCCAGAGATTTGTTGAAGAATCTGGTCAGATGGTGCAGCAGACCAGCAGGGGCCTGGAAATGCCGTCCGGTGCCAGAGCTATCCAGATGTTGACCTGCAGCAGTACCCTGTCCTTATTGCTCCATTAGCAGGCTGTAGTCGTCACTAGCCACATGGATAGCATTAGTACAATGAGCCTATAAATGGACATAGAACGTGCTAAGTACATTTGTGAATGCAGAGTTGATGCTTGCATCCATTGTGGGTTTGCTTTTGAAGTCTATGATTGTTTGCAGTCTGTGCTTCATTAGGCCTGGTGGAAGTACTCCCAGTACTGGTGTTTTGCATCCTTTACAGTGTGCCATACCCTCATATCGCCAATTGTGAGTCCTGCATTATATTCAGCACTGTACGTGGTTGGTTCCATCCACCAATTGTTTCAAAAGTCTTTACTGTTGCCATGTTGATAATGTCATAAGCAAGCACTGGACATCAGCTACATCTACAAACTCACTGATGTCATCCGTGCATGAGAGGAACATGTCCCAGTTTACGTCATTGAGTGCGTCCTGTTGTGGGGCTTTTGATTGGGCAGACCAGCTGAGCATCCTGACATGTTATGTCATGTCATTCTGTGCATGTGTGTGCTTTGCTGCTCTGACAGCCCGGGACAGGTTGGCCCTTGGACTACTTAGGGCAGCTTTATCACCTGACCTGAAGGCAGTGTCTCAGGTTCTCATCAGTATGTGTACATCTGCAGTCATCCATGGCTTCTGGTTAGGGTGTGCGGCAATGCTCTTGGAGACAGTTATGTCATCAATACTCTTGGTGATCTAGCCAATCACTGATGCCATGTGCTCCTCCAACCTGGCAGAGCTACTGTAGTTTGCAGCCTCCTTAAACATTGCCCAGTCAGTGTGCTCAAAGCAGTCCTGAAGCACACCATGTTTTCTTCTCCTTCATAGCAGGCTTGGCACGTCTGTTGAACAGTCTGTATGCTGTGATCAGCATAGCAGAGATGTGGTCTGAGTAGCTGAAGTGGGGGTGGGGCTCAGCAACTCTTGCAACAAAGGGGAAAGTGAAAATCCACATACTGGTGGAAATTAAAGAGAACTGATTTGAGATTTGCGTGGTTGACCTCTTCAGGAGTGAGTCTTTTGCTGCCGGTGCTCCCCAGCATGCTAGCGTGCTCCTAGCCTGTTTGTATTTTTAGCCGCTAATTATAACTTCCAGTGAGTTAACTTAACTTTTCGGATGATTATTAAAGTGTTTCCATCGGTCTTCAACGTCACCAGCCCACTGATGAGAGACGACTGGTCCGACAAATGGTAAGTTTCAGTATGGAGTTTGCCGAGCGTGTTCAGTTCAGTTTGTGGCATGTTCAGTTCAGCCCCTCTCTGCATCAATAGCTCTAGTTCCAGCGTAAAGTTTACTTGTGTGAAGTGTACGTTAGTCACGTATCTGACGGAGAAGGTTTCA
>JBBPCX010078740.1:0-29202 GCA_037974365.1 Hydrocynus forskahlii
TGCTAAATAAATATTTTCATAGTTTTGTAACAGATTTATTCTTTTAATAATTTAATAATAATAATTTCTTTCGGTTTCCGGTTTCGGTTTTCAGCCAAGTGTTTCCTCATTTTCGGTTTTCGGTTTCTGTCCAAAGCAATCATTTTGGTGCATACCTAATGGATATATTTCTCTAAGTCTTTTTTAGACACAGTCTCTAACTTTAGCTGTTTTTAAATTGCCAAAATGCTGACTTTGTGACTAGTTTTGGTGATCACAAAGGAAAGATTATAGAGGAGTCTTTAACTAAGATTAGTCTTTTGTAGGTTGAGTGTCCAGGGAGCATGTGGGTAGTTTAAGATGAAGCACTATTGCCATCTATAGGATCAAACTTGGACATGATAGGCATGTTATTTCTGTAGGTTGGCATAAAGTTACTTGAGTGTGTATATCCAGATGTGTGTCTAATATTTGCAATTTTGTGATTAAAAAAAGATTTGTGATTAAAAAACTGTAAGGAACTCTGAAGGTAAGTGCACCTGGGGATTTGTTAACGTCTCTACTGTGGCAAAGAGACTATGAGTGTTCTTGCTGTTCCTGTTGATGATATTAGAGAAATATGCCCTTCTTGCCATGCACAATTCAAAGTTTTATCTGTGGAGTGTCTCTTTGAAAATGTAATAATCAACTTGGAGTTTAGTTCACCTCCACCAGTGCTCTGCTTTCCTGCATTTGCTCCTCTGATTTGTTGCAGCTGAGAACTTTCTCCACAGTGCTTTCTGTTTACCAGAAATTGTTTTGACCTTGAGTGGCGCAATAGCATCAAGAACCCTGGGCATTTTAGAGTTCAAATGATTGACATCCATCGACAGACTCTGCTGATATGCTACGAAAATGAGGACAGGAAAATGAGGGTGTCTGATTATCTCTGTACTGCCATGCAAAAGAGCCTGAAAACGTAGATGTTCAGTGCCACTCCTTGTGCCCTGCACATTTGAAAACCAATATAGCCAGTGTTATATGTTTTTTATTGGATACTTAAGACCTATCCAGACTCAGAATATTTAGAGGATTCTTTTGCAATTGCTTTTAGTTGAAGCAAAAGCTATCCAGCTAGCAAGCAAGATTCTAGGCTTCTGGTCTTGTGTAACTAAGTCACAATTCTGTTAACTCAAGGAGGAATTTACTGCAAAATCATATTAACTTAAAATGTTGATCCGATGGTCATCTTATCAAAATATATTCAGGAAAGCAAGTTCGGATATCCAAACAAATTCAGAAAAACAGTGTCAGCAAAAAATGGTGCAGCTTGAGAGTTTTGTTCTAAAAAGCAAAAAACATCATCTCTGCCCCTTATAATACAAATTGTGAATACAAAGTGCCAAACAGTGCATTCAGACAGCGTTTTGAATGTGTGTGTGTGTGTGTGTGTGTTTATGAGTGGGTTTCATGTTGAGAGACAACAGCAGTAGATGCTGGCTGTCTTTTAGTTGTTTTTTAGTTCATTTCATGAAATACACAACCAAA
Organism: Hydrocynus forskahlii; assembly: GCA_037974365.1. Lineage (NCBI taxonomy): Eukaryota > Metazoa > Chordata > Actinopteri > Characiformes > Alestidae > Hydrocynus > Hydrocynus forskahlii. Next base: position 1,507 of record JBBPCX010078740.1, read on the forward strand.
AAGGTGTTATTCTCAAACTTGTATTGCACAGAAAGGCATAAAGCCTTTCTGGTGTGTACACCTGCAGAGCTCCTGATTTGCATGAGCGTTAGAGAAGATATCAAATTATGACTACAACAGCCACTTCAACTCTGACACTAGTCTTTGAGATAAAGGTTCTTGGGAGGGAGGCGATTTGCCTACATGTGAGACTATGAGTGGCTTCTGAATGAATAGCTCTGTCAGTTTTAAAGAGCATAATGAAGGCCCTGCAGTTTTATTCAGTTTTCACTCTCCAGATACTCTTTGTTTTGGTCCAACAACCTGTTTACAAAGGTAATGTAACCATATTTTTTTATTTAATGTCTGCCGATAAGTAAATTGTTGATCTTTGTGGGGGGAGGGTGTTGTCACCTTTTGGAGGACATAGTTTGTTTTGAAACTGCAATGTAATATCCAAGATCTCATTGTCAAATGGAATGAAGGTGCACTGGATCACAACAGCATGGTTAATCTGTTTGGGAAGCACTAGTCCAACATGGAATGGATTTAATTTTTCTATATTATATTGATTTTATAATGATATGATTGTACAACAGAATGATATTCTGTATAATTCTCACAAATAATGTGAACTTAGCTGTAGAGCACATTTTGAACATATAAGTTACAACATGTCAATGAACCATTTCTTGTAGGCATGAACCAAAGAAGCTGGTGTGCTGCTACTGAGAAGCAAGCTCCACAGTAAGAACTTTATTACTCTGCCTTCTCACACTTAGTCACTTTAATAATGTAAAAATCTTTGAGGTTCTTCTGTTGTCCGTTTAATTTCATATGTATGCATAAACTTGGGGTGGGAAAGATTTCAAGATCATGATCCTCTCGAGATCCTGAATCTACTCACAAAAAAGTCATAATATGATTTCCCAGTGATGCTAGAGTAGGATATTTTGCTGCAGCCCAACTTGGAGAAAGAGATCATATGTTGGTAAACACAAATTGGTCAAAGTTTCATGCAAATGAAGCAGGTCTGAAACCATGTCAGAACACAGCAGGTTTAACAATCAGGGCTTTTAAAACTCAGGCCCATCTAGTAACATCTCAGGCTTGGAATACTTACATACTGAAAGTTTAACAGTAATGTGGAAGCATTAAGCATTCAAAGTGCTAGAAGCCAACAAAATGTTTCAGATTCCAGCATACCACCAATTCTGTACATATTAAGTGTCCTGGTGGTTCAGATAAACTGTAACATTATAATTCACACATTTCCACAGGTATCCATATGAAGTCATCATAATGCTGGAAACATGAAAAATTGAACATTTGAAAGTGAAGTACTATTTCTGTGTCAAATAATGAGAAGTAATGTGAATTGAAATGATTGAACTGATTTTAAATAATTTAAGCATACATTCTAAATGTAAACCTTGTTTGCCAAAAAAAGAGAAAATCTTGGGCAAAGGCACGTGAAAATTCCCATCCCTAGGTGATATTAAGCATTAGATACATGCTAGCTGGGTTGAAAATCTCCCCTTTTCTTATGTAGTAGATTAGTCTATTAAATTGTTTAATAAGTTATATCACATTTTATTCCTTCTTCAAAGACCAGAGGAAGCCAAAGAGATACTTTTCACTTTCCCACAAACATGCTGTTCAGTTGGAAATGGTCCAAACTACCAAGAGTCTCCTGGAATGCTGTCAGTTGGAGGCTATCAAACTGATGGATCAAGCAGACTGACCTTTGGCTGGTCCCCATCTCTGGATGTAAATATCATGTTTCCTCACAAACCAACTAACTACAGCCACCAGAACATAGTCATCCTGGAGGATGATCCAGTGATTGTGGAGTCTGCCTCTTTCCTTTTTGAGAAAGACCCCTCTGAGTCAACGTTGCTAAATTACCACAGTGGGTCCCTCCATGTGGTCAGAGGTGCTGTAACCAATCTGGCAAAGAAAAGCCAAGTGGTACTGGTTGGCCACGGCAGCAAAGGAAGAGATGGGACCTCCAGGCTTGGTGGTTTTGGTCCTGAGGAAATTGCTGAGGTAGTCGGTGCCATGGTGACGGCAGGGGGACACACACAGACCCTCACCCTGGTGGGATGTTATCTTGGAAGTGATCTCCATTTTGCAAAGAAGCTTCTGAGTGAACTGAGAGGCCTGAATATGCAGACCAAGTTACACTTATGGAGATCTGCAGTCTCTGTAAGCCCAGCAGGAGACAAACTAACAATGGATAATGATGTGTGGAGACACGGGGACAGCAGTAAGGAGGTCACTGCCTGGTTGGACAAGAGAGGGACTCTTCTGACTCAAGTGGAACATGTAAACAGAGGAAGGATCATTCACAATTACAAAGGACACCCACTCTATTTACAGACTCTGGAATGGCCAACTCATCCTCAGATGTTTGTCCCTGCTGACTTGCGCAAAAAATACACGTCTATCGATTGTCTGGAGGGCCTAACGTGGAGCCTGTTCTTTGAGGAACATGACAGAAGAAGAGCGCCAGATTTCATCCCACCAAGTGGCCTCTTGCCTGTGTGGCTAAGCAATCGACAACCAAAAGCAGAAGCCACCATTAAACACATTTCCACCATCCTGGACCTTGTTCTTGAAATCAGGTACCATGCAAGAGAGAATGAAAATGATGACACTTATTATGCCCTGAATAATTTTGTATTCAAAGTTGAGAAAAAGACTTTCTATTCCTCTCTTGTGGGTAAATACATGAATTTTAATAACCAGCAAGAGGTTCAAATGTTTTTAGATACTTTCGAGGGCCAGAAAGATCACTACACCATAGCTGAGCTGAGGCATGGCCTCAGTGCATCTGAGTTGAACAAGTTCTGCCGCCAGACGTTCCAGGCAAAGCAGTGCGAGGATAACTGCGGCGAGTGGGGTCACTTTTTCATGGAGTCTGTGTTTTCCGGATCAGTCCGGAACTTTAGAACCTTCTCACTGTTCCTCATGTGCGTCATCGCTTGTGAGGTCAGCCGCTCCAGAAGAGAAGATGACTCGGTTTGCTCTGCTTTTGTCAGCAATGACTATCCCATGATGCGTGAAGACCCCTGGCCTTTCCATGACCGCAGAGGATTCTATGGGTGCACGATGGATGCTAATGAGAAGCCAGTCAAGCGTGAGAGGGTCTATTGGCTAGATGAAGTGGTTTCCAAAGAGAATTACCTGTACAGCATATCAAAGCAGATGATGTCTAATGTTGATCATGACCAGGAGACAGAGCTAGACATCTTTGGCAAAGTCAAGGTGATGAATAAATATGCATTTGCATCCTATCTGGAATTTTTTCGTGGGACAATTGAGGGAAAGAAACTGTCTCGAGGATGCATTGGACCATCCACGTATGACCCTTATGAATAATCTCAGTCTTTTCGTACACTCTTACTCACAGCTTTATCTTAAATTTCAGCATTATCTCGTCAGCTTTGAGGGGTGAAGGGTTAGTGTTTGATAGCAGCTGCACTTCTATGCTTTAAAAGGAAATGTGTCTAGTGGTTGTAAATACAGTTATCATGTGATCATGCAAATAAAAGAGTGTCCCAGCACTTGTAGACTGCAAAATGCAAATGACACTTACAACTGACCACTGTGAAAGAGACTTTAATTTATAGTGAAATTGTAGACAAGTTTACTGACTTGGATTTCTTTGTGGTGGTGAATGAGACCAAACATCACAAATTTTGCATCTCAGGCATCAATCTTAGCATTCATAACCATTTCATCTAATAACTTTCTGTGAGGGAGCTTTCAGAGACACTTGATCAGAGATCAGAGATCTTGATCACTCTTATCCTGGAGGAACTGGCCTTTAATATAAAAAATACTAAAGTGTGCTCATTTAATTACTCTAAAATGAAACTCTGATAGTATGATTAACATGTGTAAATACCTAATAAATAAAGCTCTTTTTATGTTTTGTGGATTATTATTCTGTTTAGATATGACAAATTAAAATTTTGTTCACAAAGTGTCAAAGTATGTATTGTTCTTTAGTTTTATTCTAAGGAGAAAACTGGCAAGAAACTGAACAGCAGAAGTCAGTGTGGCACAACGTGGGGTATGTGCACAAAGTGTTGAGCAGATTCTTTTAGTCATTAATGTTTTGTCTCCATCATGTGGAGTTCTAGATACACAGCAGCTGCTCTGCAGTGAAATCCTGTATGAACCAAGATTAAGACATTGAGAACCATTTTGTACTTTTCTGGACCTGACACAGTTTGCCCCAAAGATTCAGTATGATTGTATTCGATCCCGGGAGCAGTTCACAGCAGCGATCTCTGGTCCCCCTGAAAACAGTGGTCTGGGGTTCGTCTCCAAGTGAAAGTTAACAGCTCCCAGCCCTGCATGTCAAGTCAATTCAATCAGTTTCAGTTTTATTGGTAAAGCACTTTTACAACCAGTGTTGTCACAAAGCAGTTTTACATAACCCAGATCCAATACCCTAGTAAGCCAAGGGCAAGGGGGCAAGGAAAAGCTCCCTAAGCCGGAAGAAGGAACCAAGACTCAATAGGGAAAATCTGTCCTCTTGTGTTTGACCCAGAGAGTGAGAAAGAGAGTCTTTATGGAGATAACCAACAATTGAAGGCCTTTGTGTACAGACTTCATAACTGTAAAGGCATACAGAGTAGGTACAGTCTGTAGAGGTAGGAGTAGTCTGAGAGCCTTTAATCCACAGCAACAGGAACAACAATATCCACTGGAGCTTTTGAACAGCAGTTGACCTTGACCTTGGAGCACGTGGAGGGAAAAAGCAGCTGAACAAGTCGACCACGCTTGGACAGGGGATCCCTGTGATTGCAGATCTGGGATGAGGTGATGACCTGAGTCCCCCGAATGTGATCAGTCAGTCTAGACAGATGGACAGAGGTTCCCCTCGGAGAAGACGGTCCAAAATTGTTCAAGGAGACAAACAGAAAACAAAGTTAGTGTAAGTTTACAGGGTACAAATTACAACTGTAAAGAGTGCAACTTAAGACTCCAGCATATCTAGCTATAGCAGCCTAGCTAGAAAGGGCATAGCTGAGGGGCATAAAACTCCATCATCAAAAAACTTATGTGAATTTTGAGGAGTGGTGGGATGTAGTGTTGCTTTCGTCAACGAAAATGATAACTAAAGAGCATTTATCATGTGACAAAACGAGATGAGACGCAACATAAATGCCGGTCATGTGACGATAACTATGATGAAATATATAATGTGATATTGTTGACGAATAAGAACAAGACTAAATGTGGTTTACAAAATAAAAACTATGCTAAAATGCCTCTTCATTTTCGTTGACTAAAACGAGATGAGACGTTATTTCCTGTACGATAGGGAGGGGAGAAAAAAGTATTGGGACGCTCTACCTTAGAGTTGAACGGCGTTATGTCCCAATACTTTTTCACAATAAGAGGCACTGTGAATTAAATCTATCTAGATTTAAAGTGCCAGGGAGAGATAAATGACACACAATCCTAAATTGTTCTGATTTGGTTGTGTAGACTATATTTGTTCAGGAATACAAAAAATATTCAGGTAAGTTCAGGCCAACACACTGAAGGTGAAGACTTACCAGTTTTACAAATGTGGGTTTTATGGCAATAGACCCACACATTTTCATTTTATTTGCACTTTTTAGTGATGTGATGTTATTTTATTTATTTATTTATTTTTTTTTAATTTGTGTGTGTGTACTTCTAAGTTCTAACATGTTTGGTTGGCTAAATAAATGTCGTAAATTCAAATCAGAGTGTCTTCCATGTCTGGAATGGATGTATTCTTGAGTCTATAAGGTAACAATAATAAGATAACATTGTTTGAATTGTGAAATAGGTTTGACTAAAAGAAAATTTTGATTTTGTCAATTCTACTAGGTACTGATACTAGATTGACTGGGTTAAATAGAATTGCATTACTAAAAAAGAGGCTAAAGTACAATTTTCATTGACTAAACTTAGATGAAAATAGTTGTGGATAATTCTGACTAAATAAGACTAAAATGCTCAGACTTTTATTCGACTGAAACTTGACTAGACTAAAAACAGTATGGACGCGACTAAGACTAATAAACTAAAATGACAGTTTGATGCAAAAACTAGACTAAAACTAAAATTAAGACAGGCCGCCAAAAACAACACTACTATAAAGATATAATTCATTCCTACTATAAATAAAATAATTCATTCAATAAACAACCATCAAAACTCAAATCCTTTATGACCTTCTTTAGTTAGAAATTAGAGATCTTAATGTTTATGATTTCATTATGTTAATGATATTTATGAATTAATGAGTGATTTATTGCACTATTGAGGCCTGGTGACCACAACAGGTACCACTCCTGTATGCATACAGTACCCCCACTATTAAAGCCAGTCAGAGCACACAGGACCTAAATAAGCAAGTAAGTAAATAATTAAGTTTTTTCTTTGTTTATAGCAGAACAATTAGTGTGTGTATACACTGTGATTGAGAGAAAGGAAGCAGTTCAGTTCAGAGTGTGTTTTAATGTGATGTACAGTGTGTTATTTGGTTCTGATTAGGAAATTTTCTGGACTGGAGGAAGGAAACTGGTCCCCATCCTGGTAGAGCAGGCCCAGGTGCTGTGAAACCCTCTGCCAGACAGAAGGAAGGAACAGAGGGTGTGTGAGGTTGTGTGGGGTCATCCACAATGCTGGTGGCTTTGCAGATGCAGCATGTGGGGTAAACGTCTGTCTGCTACAGAGGGGAGAGACCCCATTGATCTGTATAGTTGTCCTTACTATCCTCTGTAGCGTCTTGCGATCTGATGCAGTTCCACGCCCTGCCAGGATACAACTACAGAGACTGTTGTGAGAATTCAAGGGGGGCTCTTCTCAGTCTCTGCATGAAGTAGAGCTGGGCATTCCTGGTCACAGAGCTGGTCCTTCCTGGTGATAGAGCTGGTGTTGAGGGTCAGTATGAGGTTCTCTGTGATATGAACACCAAGGAAGTTGGTGCTCTGAATGATCTCCGCTGAGGAGATGTTGGGCGGGGGGGAATTTAATGTGATCCAGAATTAATCTATGGCACATGGCGTCCATGTATGTTTATTTAGAAGGATCATTTTCTTTCTGTGAGAAAATGCAGAAGTGAGAGTCACCAAGGTTGACGATGGGACAACTGGATGGCCTCATGACCCCAAGAAAGAAGAAGGACCTCCTTGTGGAAAAGCCTTGTCAGCAAGACTGGTAGCCGATAAACCAGACGCTTATGTTCTTGTGTTCTGTCAACGCCCTATAAAAACGCTGAGAATTTTGTATCATTGAGCATTGGGGGGCCTCGGCCCTCCGCTGCTCCTTCTTTAAAGAATAAAAGTTCTACCTGCTAGAAGGGGTTTCTGGGTGAAGCTGTTTAAGAAATTTCCTAACAGAAGATGTTGCCATTCAGCAGCGAGTCATCATGGCATGCCCTCCTGTCAGCAACCATCTCTTTTGTTTTGTCCACATGCAGAGACAGGTTGTTGGTTCTGCACCAGTCCCATCATGCCTCCTCTCTGTACGTTACCCAGTTGGACCTGCTGACCAAACCCACCTCAGTCCTGTCATCGGCAAACTTGACGCGGTTTGAGCTGTGCATTGCTGCGCACTCGTGAGTCAGACGTGTGAACAGCAGAGGGATGAGCTCACAGCCCTGGGGCCTCGCTAATCACCGCGGTGGTGCTGGAGATTTTGGTCCTGGTCCCGACTGACTGAGGTTATCCAGTTAGGAAGTCAAGGATCCAGTTGCAGAGGAAGGTGTTCAGGTCCAGCAATCTCAGATTCACTATGAGATGCTGAGGGATGACGGTGCTGAATGCTGAAGTGAAGTCTACGAACAGCAGATGTTGGAAGATAGGTGAGGGCCAAGTGAAGGGCGGTGGTGAAATGCTTCAACAGATATTGTCACAACCACAACAGACATTTCCTTTCTCGATATGGACATACTGCTGCTATCTAGCACTATCAACTGGCATTCACACCTCAGAGCTGATGAGTGTTGACATTAGAGGAGTTTGAACACCCCTTCGTAAATATGTTTATTGCAGAAAGAGATTATTCATATATAGATATCCGATACATCCTCAAGACTGTTTATTTTCCTCACCTGTCCCATGAATAAATAATACATTGTAATTTCCATTGCCAAACAGTACCTCTGATCTCATGCAGGGTCCCAATAAGATGATTCATCAGTGTTGACTCAGAGGGATGTTTCTCAAAAAGGAAATTCACAGATTCCAATCCTCCCCAATCAGCCTCCAAAATAGATGTTTTGGTGGTGATTTGTGAGGAAATATATAATTTATATCAAAAACTATTTCTCTAGCCCTCAAACACCATAAAACCACATCACATAACCAACCTAGACAATGGTGGGAACAGAGTTTATTTGTTGTATGGAACAGCAGTGCTTAAAAGGACATTTAAATGTTAGAACACTAGTTACATTTTTTACTTCTTGGTGAGTGATGCCAGTGTGCCAATGTAAATGTCAAAAAGCTCCTGTACACTGGTAAGAGAGGAAACAAGAACATTAAAACAATTGAAAAGACATTCAAACGTGGTAATTTTCCACTTTATCCATCATTCATGCAATTATTTTATAATGCTTATAGCTACTGGCCTCCAGTATTTGAATGTCCATACTAGGTGTTGCCTCAGCAGCCTATGAAACAAATATGAAATTAGTTACAGGACTGACAGTGCCATGCAGATGTTTGCAAACATGAGCATAGCACATTCAGTTGTACCTAAAACTGTTCTTGATAATACAGGTATGATGAAATACATTAATGAAATAAAAAAAGGCCCTCACCATCAGATTCATCATCACTGAGCACTATGCTGCTATCTTCTTTGCAGCTGGTTCATCAGCTTTCTGTTTTAAAAACATGTGCAGTAAAAACTCATTTCTACATTTACTTGTAACACAACCCACTTACTTCTTGTGCTTTCTGCATTTGTTATATAGCAAGTTATTTTCAGTCATAGATTTACAGCACAATTACTACATTTATATAACCCATAACTGATAATTCACATCAATTATTTAAAATAAATAAATGCATTCTTACTTCTAGCGGATTCTCCATTCCAGCGTGAATGTAGTTCTTTTTCCTCCTTATTCTAGGTCTAGTGCATGCTACTTGAAATATCGCCACCTTCTGTAGCGGAGTATATGTCCATAGTTGGAATTGCATGACATCTCACCCCGCCCCATCCCACAGGCTACAGCGAGGACCTTCTCGCCTAGTGGGTAGGATACTTGCCTGTAGACCAAGAGGTCATGGGTTCGAATTCCACCTTCAGCATACCACCACTGGGTTCCTGAGCAAGACCCTTAACCCCAAGTTGCTCCAGGGAGACTGCCCCCTGTAGTTAGGGAATGAAAGTCGCTTTGGATAAAAGCATCTGCTAAACGCTGTAAATGAGTGACTACGTGAACAAATACTATCCTCCACCCAAGGACAGAAAACTAACAATACCCAAGAAAAAAAATCCAACAGCAGAATATCAGTTGATCAGGGCCCGAGTGTTGGGTTCTGGTCAAATCTGACTGATTTTTACATTTTCTCTCTAGAAAATGCAGTTAATTTCGCGGGTTTGCTAATGTTCCATGACTTTGTTTACACAAGGCACTGGAACGCATAAAACATTATTCAATCATTTTTATAATATTTTGTGTGTTTTAATGAAATTAGTGTGGCAGAAAACAAGCAGGAGCAGAGTAACTACACCACATGAGTAGTGTTGCTTTCGTCAACGAAAATTATGACTAAATATCGTCATCAACAAACATTTATCACGTGACAAAAACGAGACGAGACACAACGTAAATGCTGGTCATGTGACGATAACTATAAAGAAATATATATATTATTATTGATGAATAAGTACGAGAGTAAATGTGGTTTACAAAATAAAAACTATGCTAAAATGTATCATCATTTTCGTTGACTAATACGAGACGAGACGTTATTTCCTGTACGATAGGGAGGGGAGAAAAAAGTATTGGCTGGGCCATGAAGTGCCAGGGAGAAAAAAATTTCACACACACACACACACACACACACACACACACACGCACAGCATTTTGATAAGCAGCCTTTCCCATATCCATGCAAAAAAGACTGATGCTAAATTGTTCCGATTTGGTTGTGTAGATTATATTTGTTCAGGAATAAAAAAAATATTCAGGTAAGTTCAGGCCAACACACTGAAGCTGAAGACTTTTACCAGTTTTACAAATGTGGGTTTTGTGGCAACAGACACACACATTTTCATTTTATTTGCACTTTTTGGCGATGTGACGTTATTTTATTTATTTTATTTAAATTTATGTGTGTGTACATCTAAGTTCAAACATGTTTGGTTGGCAAAATAAATGTCGTAAATTCAAATCAGAGTGTCTCCCGTGTCTGGAATGGATGTACAGTATTCTTGAGTCTATACAGTAACGATAATATAATAAGATAATCTTGTTTGAATTGTGAAATAGATTTGACTAAAAGACAATTTAGATTTTTTCTATTCTACTAGGTTCTTATACTATATTGACTGGGTTAAAAAGAATTGCATTACTAAAAAAGAGACTAAAATACAACTTTAGTTGACTAAAGCTAGACTAAAATGTCAGTTTTCATTGACTAAAACTAGTCGAAAATAGTCGTGGATAATTCTGACTAAAATAAGACTAAAATGCTCTGACTTAGTCGACTGAAACTTGACTAGGCTAAAAAGAGTATGGACGTGACTAAGACTAATAAAAACTAAAATTAAGACAGGCTGTCAAAAACCCTACACCTAAGGAAATTTCACCCTAAGGAATCTCTTCATTACGAGTTTAAAGACACAGATTCGCTCACACAAGAAGGCATTTGACATGAGTCCATTTGTTCATCTATGGTTTTATTTAAATTATAAAACTAACATTCATAAAAATCCACATAAAACCCCGGCAAGGAACAACATTTGTCTGACCGCAAGGAGAGGGGATGATAAATAGGACAGGGGAAAACCCTGACACTGCACACATGAACGACTAACACACACACACACACACACACACACACACACACACCCCTACCTCAAGTGCTCTACACTACAATACCAGTGCGGGGACTCTACACCCAAGACACAACCCGTCACCAGCTTGGCTGCCAAACCGCTCCTGCGCAAAAAGAAAACAAAGTCGAACAGAAATAAGTACTTCACACAATAAAGAAAAATAAACATCCAAACAAACTAATAAAACACAGAAAAGGAAACCACTAACAGATAATAGGCCCAGAAATAACTTATTACTGCCAGTGGCTAGCCACACACACACACACAAAGCGAAGAAAAGAAATACCAACAGAAATGCTACAGGAGAGAATTCACTTTCATTGCTTGTAGGTCCCTTCCTGCAGTTCACAAAACAAAACCAACAAGGAAAATAAAGGGACAATTCAAAAGAATGGTAAATCACAACAAATAAACAGCAACGCTGAAGAGCAGTCAAGGCGAGGCCCTTGAGGAGAGGCTTGAGGAAATGCACACCGGGGGGAAGTGAGCAGGCCTCAGCTCAACCACCCTCCTCTGTGGCACACTCTTCAAAGCCGACAGATGAGAGCCAACTCTCCACTGGTTACTGGAGCCTGGGCTGTGAAACCCAAGCTCGATCACTCCTGTCTGCCTGATGACCAAACAACAGACCAAGTTCCCGGTCTGCGCGCCGACTTCCCGGAGGAGGCAGGGATGAATGAGACATCCCCAAGAGGCAAGCCACCTGCCAATATATGTACGATCCTCCCCCAAGCCACTAATCAACTTAAACAGGAGGCAGATGCGACGAAGAGGAGAGCCGGTCCCCCATGTGTCGTGCCCGCAGGCTCGCGAGAGGAAGAACAGGGAAAATAATTTATATAATTAAGGGCCGATCCATTACATTAGGAACACTTACGGTGTTCCCGGTCAAAAATGACCGGTCATTAGTAATGAATTAGACGACAATTAGTATATAAAATAAAGTGTAAGACCATTATGTTTGGGGATTTTTGCAGTAAACATGATGGAATTTTTAAACTGATGGATTGGTTAAATTATAAAAATTATATATTTTATCTAATTGGCTAGCTTGTGCTGAAAAAAAAGTCTGAGATACTGATCTGTTATGCATTGTTTAGTGCTTTAAATATTAGAAATGCACACGTAATGCAGAAACAGGAAAAAGACCTTCAGGGTTCTCAGGACTGAAATGTTTTAATTTGAGAATGAGAGACAGTTTTGCTGGATGGCAACTATTTCTTTGTGCTGTTTCAATCTCAGTAGTGTTCTTGGCCTGTGTAATACCATGTCATGGGTTTTACTCCAGTTAACACAGCGCCATAGGTTTCATTAGTACTTTAGGGTGGATTCATAATCCATTGCAGGATGAATGTTCAATATTAAGTACTACACTAATGTTACATTAGGAATCTACTAGTGAAGTTATTCAATACGCAAAGCAATCTCACCTTCAATGCCTCACCAAACTGTTATTACACTCAAATTTATTTTCAAATATAGAAATCCTACAATTATATAAAGAAAAGTTTATATTGTAGGCGTTTTTCACAGAAATGCTGCTATCAGATTGCAGTAGCAGCTTCACACTGAGCACCTCACACCTTGACACAGTGACAAGCACAAGTCATCAACAGAGCGTAAACCCATCTGCTTAGTAAAACCACAGCAACACGAGGCGACCTGAAGATCAGAGTAGGTGTGAGGGAAGTGTCAATCAGCATTAAATGAGCCCTGAATGCAAAACATTCTAGAACCTACTTACATTTTCCACAACAACAATGAGCATTCTCATTATTGTTGTTTAGTAAGAAAGTTACATGCAAAACATTTATATTGGTAATGCAGAGTGTTGTGTGAAAAGCTGAAAAAATAAAAACATGCCAGTAACATAGATACTGACTTTAGACTTGAGTCTTCATAACAGCTTAATAACAACACAACTTGGGGGCAACAAGAGAGGGCCCCTTAGAAATGCTATATGTAGGGGACCAGTTTGAGATTCCCTGCTCTAGACCAGGGGTGTCAGCACTGCTCCAAGATCATATTCTTTTCAAGCAGATGAACTGATTTCCCTTTGTAGAGCCACCTCGAGGGGTATCAGATATAGGCACAGACCCCAGGGTTGAAGGTACCACAATCACCGTAAGGTTGGTGCAAAGGTGAGACATGTCGAAGAAGGTGCGGGTCGTTCTGCAGGAAGCATGGGAAGGTTTAAGTGCAGGGTAGAATTAAGAGTCTTGAGGGTCATCTTTGGGGCTAGAACCTATGGAGAGAGAGTATGCAAAGGGGTCGTTACTCTCAGGCCAATTTGCCACCCTTCTCAGCTCACGTTGCGGAGCCCTTACATAGGGCTTCGGTTCCTTGTTGATGGTGACTTCTAATCCTAGTCCGATGTGCGTCAGTGTGTGTCCAAAACGCTGGTGCTGAAATGGCTTGCCGTTCTGTCATTGTTGTCTGCCGTTTCAGCACTCTGGGGAACGCTGGGCGAGGAGCACTTGCTTGCCACTGCCGCGATGCAGATGGACCGCCGCCACACCGTTCAAGCAACTGATTAGCGGAGTTGGGCAGAGAAAGTCTAGTGAAGCCTGAATACTAAAAACTGTCCTAAATCTACTCGTGTGTATACTGTTAAAGCACGTCGGAAAAACGTTTTAATTTTTACTTAATTCACACTGTCCAAGTCAAAACAAGTGACATTAATATAGTGCCTCAGCGACAGGGAACCAAGAGACTTATCATCCGGTGAAAAAGAACCCAGTGGCGCTGTCAACATTTGCAGCTGTCGTGTGTTCTTCAAAGCACTGGATGGCTCTGTTAACCACTGCAGCTCAGGGGTGATCGCCGAGCCGCGGGCAGGCTCTGTTGCTCTTGGAGGCCCCTTGGCTTTGTCCTCCAGGACTTTAGACAGTATTGTTGAGCTGGACAGCTGCTCCGTAGCACTCACTGGGACATTAGAGGTGCCTTGGGTTTAGGTGCTTGCTAGGTGGTGCCCTATGTGCTGCTGTGGGACCTTGAGACTGCTCCACAGCTTCCTCCAGGGTGCTGTGTCCTTTGCCTCTGACTGCAAGTAGATTGACTGTATCAGTGAGAAAGGTTTGGTACAGCGGCCAGAGAAAATGAGAAAACTTTTATTATCTCACAGCTCAAGTTCCTTGAGGCTATCAACAGATGTCTAGCATTAGATTCCTCAGGCACCAGATAGAAAAGAAAACTGATTCATTTTCATGCCCTCTTTCTGTCCACTGGAGTCTTTCTTCAGTCCCCAAAGGAACAGGTCCAGATGAGTATTTACATTTCCAGAATGACTTACCTGGATACTATTATGAGGATGTAGCATTATAATTGTAGTTTTAGGACTTGATTTAAACAATGTTTAATGTGTAGATGTAGGGATTTGTAGAACATGTAGTGTGAAATTGGCCTTTTTGTGTAGGATATATCATTTTACTGAATCAATAATTTAGTAATCATAACACATCATTGGTTGAATGACCATCCACAAATGTATTTGTGCTCATGACACTTTACATGTCATAGATCTTTGGCTAGGCCTGGCCAAGTAGAATAAGTCCCTCCCTCTTCCAGTAGTATATAACATGAAACATTTGGTTTGGCCTGACTCATATCTACATAGACAAGATACAAGACACAAGTAAGTTGTGATGTCTAAATAATTACATTTAATATAATAACATATATATATAATAACATATGTGGTACATGTATTTTGGAAACTAAATGGATCTTATAGAGATTTTTGCTCTATTTAAAAAGTGATTTATCTGTTATTTCAGATGATGGGGTGGATGTGTCGTGGTCTTGTCAGCTGTTGGGTGTGGTGGTCTCTTCTCTCCATGGTCAGTGCAGAAGAACAGATTCAACTGGGCGGGCCAGAAGATTGCAAGAATGCTGAGTTCATTCCTGGCCACAACCTTGGTGGAGAGGGCTTTGACATTGTGAAGATGGAGCGAAAAGGGTCTTATGTCATCGAGATGGAAAAGTGGGACATAGGGAATGGCAGTTGCCGAATGTCTCGTAACTCGTACATGAAGAAAGCAAAACAGAAGATACCTGCTGCTGTGGTGTTCTGGAGAACAATCCCTAAATGTTCCATGAAGGTTTCCAGCCAGATTTATGAGTCGAGTGAAGCTCTTGTAAAAGATTCTACTTCGTCAATCTCAAATAACTGGAAAGTTGGACTGGATGTGATGATGAAGGGGTCGGGTTCAATGGGAGGCAGTCATTCCCGTGAAGCACAGTTTGGCATGAAGAAGTCAAAGGAGGATAAATTTAGTTTCACCAAGCATGTTGTCGATTGCAGCTTTTACAGGTAAGGTATAATTTACTGTGAAAATAATTTTAATTGTATGATAAATACAGTGAGGAAAAACTAAAGCATATATTCATGAGCATAAAAAAACTGTTTGGAAAAAGTACTGTCAAAAAAGGCATTTAAGAAAAAGAAATAATAAATGTACATATCCTAAAGAAACTAAAATGTTCTCATGCAAATAGCCACTTGTGTTAATAAACCAGGTGTTTCCATTGGTTTGGAGGAAAGAGACGGAGCTTATTATAGTTGGCTGTATTCAACAATATTCAAAAGAAGTATCAAAAGACTGGAAATCTGAAGTGCACAGAATGTAAACTTCATAACATTCAAAATGCTATGAATTGTTTATAATCATGTGTTAATGCCTTACATATTACTTCACAGGTACAAAATAGCATCTTCACCTCCACTGTATCACGGGTTTCTTCAGGCTCTGCAGTCTCTTCCCCGACAGTATGACCCTCATTCTTATCAGAGCATAATTGACACGTTTGGTACACATTATACCACAGGAGTGAAGTTAGGTGGGAAGATGAAAGCAGTAACAGCCATCAGAGCCTGCCAGGCAGGACTGGACGGCCTTACAGACACAGCAGTTAAAGACTGTTTGGACGTGGAGGCATCAGGCACATACAAGAGTGCCACTTTGGACACAGAGATGCGACACTGTCAAGCTCTAAAGAAGAAGATGCATAGAAACGAGAAATTCAGCTCAATGTTTAGTGAACGACAGACAGACATTGTAGGAGGGAACGTCAACGGTGAAGATCTCCTTTTCTCCAGTGCCTCACATCCAAATGCTCTAAAAGAGTGGCTGGACTCCTTGAAGACCATCCCAGATGTAGTGACGTACTCTCTGAAGCCCCTACACTTAGTGCTGAATAAAAATCACCCAGCCAGACAGGGACTAAAGAAGGCAGTAGAAACTTATATCCGTGACAACGCCTTAAAAAAGGTTTGCTCTGAGTCTTGTAAGTTGGGGCGTCAGGGAAATCCCAGGGATCGCTGTGTCTGTGTTTGTGATAACTATCTAAACATAGGGTCCAACTGCTGCCCTGCTGAAAGAGGTCTTGCCACACTAAAGGTTTTCAACCTCAAAGCCAATGGTTTATATGGAGACACATTCTCAAAAACGGATGGTTATGTAGAAATCACATATGATCACCAGTTCAGACGCACTGAGGTTATTACCGATAATGACAATCCCCGCTGGAGAAACCCACCTGCGATCGATACTGTTAAGATGTCCATGGGCAAACAACTCACTTTCAAAGTGTTTGATGAAGACAGTTCCTGGAAGAGAGATCTCCTTGGAGAGTGCTCCTTTGACCTTAAAAGTGGAACAGTATCCAATACGTGTATGTTCAAATATGGCACTTTCTTTTTTTCCTATACTGCACAATGTGCTCCAAGCCTTCGAGGTCCAAAGTGTTCAGAATATTCTTCTTCTCCAATGGAATCCTCTCGGGCCAAAATATTCTCCTCCAGAAATGGCATGCTGGCTAAAGATATGTGGAAGCTCCAGACGGCCCAGAATGTCTCCTATAACGTTTACATTGAAGGCTAATATAAGGTACACCAGTTTGATGCTAAAAAGATTCATTTATCTGGCTTATTTCATGCATCAGTAACTTTTGTTTTAAAGCAAAACAATTTTAGGCATTGCATGCTGAATTTTGATTGCCTTGCAAATGTTTTTGTTTGTTTGTTTGTTTGAATTAAAGCATTCACAAAGACAGACTTGAATGATTTTTCTTTCTTTAATCACATCTACAATTTAAATATTAAAAAATCCGTTAAATAATGTGTATTCTACTTTTGGCAGGTTCCACATATTAAAATATAAGTGTTGCAATGCCAGAACATTTTTCTTCACCCTAAAGTGGTTTTACACTCAAATAATGATACAAACAAGAAATGAACAGAATACTGTTCAGCAATCAAACAGGCTGTAAAATGTTTTACAGACTAAGGCCAAAGGTGGAGAAATATCCAGAACAGGTCACCCATCCGTCACACTGTTGAAAGAAAACGTTTCACAGGCAGGGTGTTGAAAAGAATTGCATATATTTTTTTTTCAAGTAAGAAAGTCATTGATAACACTTGAAGATTGACTTTTTAAGTTGTTTTGTGGCACGTCATGTAGGGCTTAAGGTAGAATACCTAAGAGCTTTATGAGTGCACTGATAGATTTTATCTTTGCATGCAATTTCATGTTTAATATCATGAGAATAATATCTCGGCACCTCCGAAATGTATTAAAACATCGGATATCAACAGCAAAACACACATTTTAAACTGTTTTATTATTATTAATCTACATCAAAATAATTCATATTCATTGGACAACTATCAGAACTCAAAGGATATATGACCTTCTTTAGTTAGAAATGAGAGATCTTTGTTTATGATTTCATTATGTTAATAAATTTAACTTTTAAATTTATGAGACTGATTTATTTCATTATTGAGGCCCAGTAACCACAACAGGTGTCACTCCTGAACACATACAGTACCTCCATTACTAAAGCCACTTGTTGGAGCACACAGGACATATATTTTTGGTGCATCGTGTGAGGTTATGGCTCAACATTTAAAACAAAAACTCTTTCAATAAAGCTGAACAACTTTATTCATCAGCAGAGGATGCCAAAGTGCTGTCTTAGGCTTGGTACAGACAAGTCAAGTGCTGCTAGCTGTGTCTCAGAGCATTAATAAAGGAAGGATGTGGCTTTTGCAGCTGGTGTCTAATGCTGTGGCGTGTTAAAAAGGAGCACCGATCTTGACCAATCTGTGTGTGAAATGAGTTACAAATGGTAGCATTTAAGGAGATTTCCACGATCATTTAACCACTGTTGATACACCGCTGTTAAGGCAAGTGCGGAAGGGGAACAGCCATTGCTGCCTTTTGTTTCTTTTCTTTGCTTTAATTTCGGGTTGTCATTCGAGTGAGGATTGCAGTGTTTCTTCATTATTTTCTTCTTGGTTTGGTTTTCATAGCAATTACTCAACGGACTGAGAAACTCTTGTCTATATCAGGCTGGTCTCAATCTAGCCTTCCTGGGGAACAGATAAAAAAAGTCAGCAGCGCAGGACCCACAGGAGGACTTCAGGAGGATGTTGGCTGACCACTCCCCACTGCTCATCAAAGATTCTGCTGTGGTGAGAGTCTGCAGCACCAAGTTCCTTGGTCTGCACATCTCTGAAGATCTCACCTGGACCATCACCACCAACTCTACCATAAAGAAAGCCCAACAAAGCCTTCACTTCCTGAGGAGACTAAAGCGAGCCGGTCTGCTACCACCTTTTCTCACAACCTTCTAAAAAGGACCTGTTGAGAGGAACTGCAAAGCTCAAGAGTCCCTACAATGCATAGTCAGGACAGCTGAGAAGATCATCGGGATCTCCATTCCCTCAATCCAGGACATCTTCAAGACACGCTGTCTGTACAGAACCTCTGCTATTGTTAAAGACCCCTCCCACCCATCATATATGTTGTTTGAACCCTTGCCATCAGGTAGAAGGCTCCACAGCATCAGGACAAACACAGCCAGCTTCTCCCCCCAAGCTGTCAGACTCCTGAACGCCCTGTCACCACCCAACTCCGGATCCTCTTAAAGCCCAACCAGTAACCTCTACCCCCCCCCCACTCCAGATCTTCTTAAACCCTATCCAGTACCCTCAGCCTCCTCACAACTCCAGATCCTCAAAAACCCCATCCAGATGTCGCATATACATCGTGCCTCAACCTTGTATTTTTGTGAAATAAAACAAAAAAAAAAAAAGTCTTTCAATCCACTAGACTTGAACAACCTCATTCACCAGCAGAGGGAGCCAAAGCCCTGTCTTAGGCTTGGCACAGACCTCAAGGTGTTTATTGCCATTTCAACCACATACACAGCGTACAGTGAATGAAACAACGTCCTAGTACAGTAATAAATAAATAATAAATACAGTGTATTTACAGTGGCCGCTGGGGAGTACGTTTTCACTCTTGATGGCAGAACAATTTAGTGTGTGTAATCAGTGTGATTGAGAGAAAGGAAGTAGTTCCAAGTGTGTTTTGTGTGATGTATACTTTTTTAAATCAACTTTAATTTAGACATTTTCTTGATTGGAAGAAAGAAACTGTTCCCCCTGAGGTTTCCCAGTCGGAAAGTCTAGGATCCAGTTGCGGGGAAGGCATTCAGCAGTCTCAGATTCACAATCAGATGCTGAGGAATGATGGTGCTTCAAAAGTCTCATTATAAGTTTCATTATAAGTGTTATCACATTCTCTTTGCATTTTGCACTCTGGGTGGATGTGGGGCAATTTCCTTTATTTGTATGACTGCTGAAATAGATATTTTCACAACCACAAGATTTTCAAGATATAGACATGCTGCCACTGCCTAGCACTATCAAGCACCCTTCACACCTCAGAGTTTGAACCAGTTTGGTCATATGTAGATTTCCAATACATCCTCATGACAATTTGTTTCCCTCAACTGTCCTATAAAATAATGAAAGATAGGATGTATATACATATTTATTCCTCACCTACGCTTTCCCATGTCAACATATAGGGTCCCATAAGGTCATTGGTTAGCGATATTTCTGAAAAAGGAAAGCTGCAGCTTCCAATATTACCCAATCATCCTCCAAGTTCTGGTGGTGATTAGTGAAGAAATGTGAAATGTATGTCAAAAAAGAAACAGTTTAGTCTGCTTGATGCAGCAGTTTGATAGCCACTGACTAACGGCATTCCAGGAGAATCCCACTAGTGTTGACCTTTTCCAACTACAGTGCATCTTTTTCCAAATACACAAGTTTTGATACAAGAAAAATAATCTGTTATCTACTATGTAATTCATAAAGAGAGGCCAGTGCAAAAATTATGTCCTGTGTCAAAGTGTGTAGTTCTATTTTTATTACATAGAAAAGGAATTATTTACGATTAAAACTTATTTAGAGCGTTAACAAAACATGGAAGTTGACTGGAAGTGTTAGATCCCGTCATATACATACTTTATGTCTAGTAAGCAGTGTATGAATTACATCCCTTTTCATTCACAGATTGCAAATTGGGACCAAACCTGTGGCTATGGTGTGTTAAAAATCAAATCTCCAATGTTGACCAATCTCTTTGTCCTTCTTAAGTTTTATTTTTACTATTATTATTATTTTACAAAATAGAGCCAAAGACTGAGCACCCAGGGAAGAATGGGGGTCACTGATTTTCCCTAATGATGGGGGCTTCTGCCTCCCCCTTTTGTCTAAATGTAGCCAAGCAGAAGGATGTACCAGGATGGACCCTTACAGAACTATTATGGAGAATGCAGTCTTTGTCATTTTGTTCTCATTACAGTAGTGTCCTTATCCTGTGTAATACCATGTCATGGAATTTGCAGTTGGGTTTTTACTCCAGTTCATACAGTGGCATAGGTTTCATTAGAACTTTGGGGAGATTTATAGCTCATACCACCTAACCCATTGCAGGATAATGTTTAGTATTACTAGTAAAGTTATTCAATATACAAAGCAATCTCACCCTCAACACATCACAATAATGTAATTATGCTGAAATTCCTTTCCATGTGGATTTCATAGAATTTGATAGAAAGTTAATCTGAGTTCATCTGAAGGCCTTTTTCATGCAGATGATGCTGTCAGATTGCAGCAGCTTCACACCTAAGAGACACAGTGACAACCACAAGTCAAGTCATAAATAGACTATAAACTCATTTGCTTAGAAAAAGCACAGCAACAAAAAGTGGCTTGAAGATCAGAGAATGTGTGAAGGGGTGTGAATCAGCATTAAGGGAGCTCTGAATACACAACATTCTAGAATTTCCAAAAGTATTCTGATTATTCTTGTTTAGTTAGAAACTAATACGAAGTTTTGTGTGAAAACCCAGAGAAGAATAATATAGATACTGACTTTTAACTTTATAACAGTCTAATCACAATACGAGGGGGCAACAAGAACGCGCCCCCTAGACAGGCCTTATCTTACTCTGTTCTAAATGCTGTGTGTAGGGGACAAATTTGAGAACCACTACTACTAGACCAAGGGTGTCCAGTCTTTTTGATGAAAGCATTGAAAGACTAGTGATGGCTGAATACTAAAAATCTATTCTGATGTAATCTGTTAAAGCACATCGGTAAAACTCTTAATTTTTATTTCATTCACACTGTTCTAGTCAAATCAAGTGAAAGTTGCATAGTGCCACAGCAACAAGGAACCTAGTAGTGCTGGCAACATTTGCAGCTGTTGTGTGTTCTCCAAGGCACTGGATAGCTCTGTCACCCATTGCAGCTCAGGAGTGCTGCACTGGCAGGCTCTGTTGATCCTTTGGCCATGTCCTCCAGGGCTTTAGGCAGAACTGTTAGGTAGGAGGTGCTTTTGGTTTGGGGACTCGATACAGTGCTTTGAAAAATATTCATGCCCCTTGAACTCCTCCACATTTGGTCATGTTACAACCAAAATCTGAAATGTATTTTATTGGGAGAGTACACCTGTGTGTAGTTTGATCTCATGATAAATAAGTTCACTGAGGTAATCGGGTGCGAGGCCATTTAAGGCCTTATATGTAATTAGTAGAATTTTGTAGTCTGAAAAATTTGATCGGAAGCCAGTATAGTCTGGATAATATTGGCCTGATGTGGTCGAATTTCCTGGATCTAGTGAGGACTCTAGCTGCTGCATTCTGGACAAGTTGAAGCTTGTTCAGATTTTTGTTGGAGCAGCCTGACAAGAGACTGTTACAATAATCAAGTCTGGAGGTAATAAAGGTGTGGACTGGTTTTTCTGCATCATGGAGACATAATGCACTTTTTAACTTTGCAATGTTTCATGGATGAAGGAAAGCTAATTTAGTAACGGTACTTATATGAGTGTTGAATGAAAGATCGGGATCGATAGTGACACCGAGGTTCTTTACAGTTACTGCTGGAGAGGCTGAGGAACCAGCGAGATCAAACATTAGACCTGACAGTTTGTTTCTAGCAGCTTTTGGACATAGAAGGAGGACTTCAGGTTTATCTGCGATGAGTTATGTGACATCCAGTCTTTTATATCTTTAATGCAGTCCCCAATCTTATTTAGTCCAGGTGTATCATCGGGATTTGCAGAGATATAAAGCTGTGTATCGTCCGCATAGCAGTGGAAGCTAATCCCATGTTTCCGAATAATCATCCCTAAGGGCAGCATGTGCAGAGTAAATAAAAGAGGTCCTAAAACAGAACCTTGTGGGACACCAAATTTTACTTTGGTGAGTACTGAGGATTCCTCGTTAACTCTTACAAACTGATAGCGGTCGGTCAGGTATGAACTAAACCAGGATAAGGCGGTTCCAGTGTTTCCGACAAGGTTTTCTAGTCTGTCCAGTAAAATAGCGTGGTCAGTCATGTCAAATGCTGCACTAAGGTTGAGAATAACCAGCAGAGACAAATCCTTTTTGTGTAGTAATGAGCATAACTTTTGGGCCATGACTTTCTCTAAGATCTTAGATACAAATGGAAGGTTAGAGAAAGATCAATAGTTAGAGAGCTCGCATGGATCAAGGTGCGTTTTTTTTAACAGCGGTTTAATAACTACTGATTTTAAGGATTTCGGTAGATAACCAATACTAAGTGAGGCGTTTAATACCGATAGGAGAGGCCCAGTGATTACTGGTAGGACCTCTTTAAGCAAGCTTGTAGGAATAGAGTCCAGCGACCAGGTGGAGGATTTTGAAGAGAGAATAATTGCAGAAAGATCTGTTTGTCGGACTGGGTTAAAAGATGTTAATTTCTCGTCTACAGCTGAGATTTTGAACAGTATCTGTGCCTGCTGAATCGGGTGGCAAATGTGGTTGAGTCAAATTTCTAGATTGAATTTCTTGTGTAATTATTTCTACTTTATTATTGAAAAAGTCAATAAAAACGCCACTAGAAACATTTGCAGGAACCTGTACTTCTGCACCTCCCTGGTTCTTAGTTTAGGAATAGTTGTAAACAGAAACCTGGGGTTATTTTTATTAGATTCAGTGAGAGATGATAGATAGGCAGAGCGTGACGTGGTAAGTGCTTTGTTGTAGTCTCTGAGGCTCTCCTTCCAGGCGGTGTGGAAGGATTCCAAATTAGTCAATCGCCATTTGCGTTCTAGTCTACGTGCATTTTGCTTTAGAGCACGTGTTTGATCATTATACCAGGGAGCCAGCTTTTTCTGTCTGACTTTTTTACGTCTTAGAGGTGCAGCATAGTCTAGTGTGGATGGAAGAGAATTCTCCAAACATTCAGTCAGGTTATCTATGTCTGCTGGACAAGATGGAGTGCCAAATGATGTTGATATTTCTGGAAGATTCTCAATAAAACTATGAGCTGTGGCAGATGTAATTGTGCTTAAATTAATGAGGTAGTGATCTGAAATTACTGTAGACAGAGGAAGAATAACCATGTTATCCACATTAACGCCAAGAGTCAAGATAAGGTCAAGTGTATGGCCGCAGCAGTGAGTAGGCCCTGTTACATGCTGTGTGAAGACAACTGTATCTAGGATTGAAGTAAACGCAGATTTTAGAGGATCCTGTTCTTTTTCAAAGTGACTATTAAAATCTCCAATAATTATGATTTTATCACAGCGAACAGCTAAATTTGCTATGAAACAACAAAAATTTTGTAAGAACTCTGTAATTAGGGAGAGAGATTGTATCTAGATTAGTTAAAATTAAGGAACAAAGTTTCAAAGGATGAGAACTTAGACTCAGTTATCTGTTTAATACTTAAGGAATCCTAAGCATAAAGCCAGAACTGCAATGGAATGGTTTAGTTCAAAGTATATTCACCCATTAGATGATATAATGCTACATTAGGAATGTTCTTGTAAAGTTATTCAATACGCAAATCAATCTTCCCTTCAGCACTTCACAATATTATAATTATTCTGAAATTCCTTTCCATATAGACATCATAGAGTTTTATGTGAAGAAAAGTTCATCTGCAGGCCTTCTTCATTCAGATGCTGCTGTCGGCTTGCAGTAGCAGCTTCTCCTGAGCATTTCACACAGTCTATTTATGACTTGTGCTTGTCACATTTGCTTAGTAAAAGCACAGCAATGAAATGGTGTCTGAAGATCGGAGAATGTGTGAAAGGGGTGTCAATCAGCGTTAAGTATTCTCATTATTGTTGTTTAGTTAGAGTGTTACATGTAGAACATTTATTACAGTAATAGTGTTGTTTGAAAAGTCAAAAACAGACCAACATGCCAAAAACATAGATACTGACTTTTAAATTCAAGATTCAAGATTCAAGAGAGTTTATTGTCAGCCCAGCCACATACACAAGCATTCTCTGAAGCAAACAGTGTAGGACAAAGGCAGACAAAGTTAAACAAGGACTTACAAAGAGCAAGGCAACTGTTGCAATGTTGCATTGCAGCATCTAGACAGAAAATCCCTAAGTACAAAGCGAAGACAGGTGGGTAGTGCAAATAAGTGAATATTCTGAGGTAGAGGAGTTTTTTTTTAATTATTTTTTTAATTTAACGAAGTTTTTAGCAGCCAGTTTTAGTGCAGTTTTGGAAAGTGTCGGTGCATTTCAAGTATGGATATTTGAAAGTGTCATGTGCATGTTTGGGAGTGTCATGTACATGTGTAAGAGTGTCATGTGCATCTTTACCTCAGTCTCTGTATGAGGTCAGAACCTGTTTCAGGCCCCTGATGTTGCATGCAGGCTCTGAGTTCAGAAATCTAATGGCTTGTGGGAAGAAGCTGTTGTAATGTCTGGTAGTGGTGGTTTGGATACTTCTGAACCTTTTTTCCAGACATCAAGGGGGAAAAACAGTCCATGTGAGGGGTGGGTGGGACCCGGGTGGGCGGGACCCGTGATGATGCTGGTTGCACGGCGGCATTTTTTGTACAGTTCAGTGAGTGGTTGGAGGGACACACCGATGATCTTCTCAGCTGTCCTCACCAGCGTTGAAGGGACTTTCAGTCAGCGCTGTTGCAGTAACCAAACCAGGAAGTGATGCAGCTGCAGAGGATGCTCTCAATGGTCCCCTGGTAGAAGGTGGTGAGGATGGGAGGGGGCGGGCCTTACGCAGTCTCCTCAGAAAGTGGAGGCGCTGTTGGGCTTTCCTGGTGATGGCGGTGGTGTTGAGTGTCCAGGTGAGGTTGTCAGTCACCTGCACACCAAGGAACTTCACACTGTTGACTTTCTCCACAGCCGAGTTGTTAATGTGGAGTGGGCGTGTACGGAGCGGAATTCCTCCTGAAGTCAATGACCATCTCCTTTGTCTTATTGATGTTCAGGGGCAGGTTGTTGTCTCGACACTTTGGGCAACAAGATATGACCCCCCTAGAAGGGTCATATCTTACTCCATCCTGAATGCAGTTTGAGAATCACTGCTCTAGATCAGGGGTGTCCAGTCTTTTTGATAAAAGGCCAGCGTCAAAGGCCGGCCAGCTTCCAAATGACACCCACTCGTGTACCTGGGCCAAAGATGAATCCAGGTTCTGCTATTTCGGCCTGTCATCATCAGACCCAACCTGTGCCATGGTGGTCGTCCTTGGTCGTCGTGACAAACATTGGCACCAGCTGTCTCCCCATTGTTGTTCCACCGCATCGAGCTTGCCAGTCCTCAGGTGCAAGAGGGGCCAGTGGTCCATAAACACTTTGAAACACATCCAGTCAATCTACTGGCGTGCAGAAAATCCGGGTGCCTTCAACAGGCTATGGAGGGCCCCTGCTTTCTTAGGGAACCCTGGTACAAACCAACGGTAGTTACCCACAAACCCCAGGAATGATCGTACATCCCTCACAGCTGGGTGCAGCCACTCCCTCACAATCTTCTTCGGGTCTGGGGTTACTCTGACCTGGCCGACTACACTGCCCAGGTAGCAGACCGGCATAGATAGTCACCAAGGTGCTCTTTGAAGAGGTGGGTCTTCAGACACTTGAAGACAGTGAGGGACTCTGCAGATCTGATCAGAAGAGGGAGTCCGTTCCACCACTGGGGGGCCAAGACTGAGAAGAGTCTTGACGCATGCCTTCCTCCACCTGCCTGTAACCACTGGCAAAGTCCAGCATCAAATACCAAGCTCTTCAGGCCTCCCTCAGGGCTGCTGGTGATGATACTCTGCTGGTCTTCGGCTGTTCCCCTCCAGCTGCTCACGGCTGTCTTCTTTCCACCCGGGCAACTACTTGCCATGTGCTACCGTCTCCTTGCACCACAGGTAGCTTGGCCTCCCCTGATCATCCCACCTCAGCCCTCCAGTATTAGGGGGGGCATGGCTTCATCGCCATGGCGATGGCCAGCCCGGTATCCTCCCCATTAAACCCCTCTAAGAGCTCCCCTCTAAGGATTTTTACTGCTGTGTTCTTCTGTTCATTTTTCAACAATTCCACCTCCCTTCTAGCCTCACCCTCTAATGCACTAAACACAATATCTACAATATCAATGAAAGGGATGCTTACCTCAATAACCCATTTCCAATCCTCAAACTTTACCATAATCATACGATCAAAGAGGATCATCCAATCCTCCCTGCAAAAAACATAGGAAAACCCAAGCTGCGTTCAGTGCAACTGTGGGTTCCCCCTCCATGTCAAAGTGAACTTTATTGTCATCTCCACTAATCTCCACTACATTGCATATTTTTTCAAACAGTAGAAACAGTGGAACCATGATAACCAGTATAAACAGTGTAACACTACAGTATAAACAAGAAGAAATAACAACTTAATCTGTACAGTACAGTACAGTTGTACAGTATATGAAATGAAGTGCCAGTGCAGTATGTGTTAAAGGTTAATTTCAGTCAGTGCATGAGTATGAGTTCAGTAGAAACAGTTTATGGGGGATGAGGAGGGCACCTGGGGGTATAAACAGTCCCTCAGTCTGGCAGATCTGGATCTGATGCTGTGGTGTTTTCTCTTTGATGGCAGGAGTGTGAATAGTTTGTGTGAAGGGTG
Source organism: Hydrocynus forskahlii (assembly GCA_037974365.1). Taxonomy (NCBI): domain Eukaryota; kingdom Metazoa; phylum Chordata; class Actinopteri; order Characiformes; family Alestidae; genus Hydrocynus; species Hydrocynus forskahlii. Next base: position 28,809 of record JBBPCX010078740.1, read on the forward strand.
GGAGGGTTCCTGCACAGTGTGTGTGCAAAATGTCTATTGCAGTGAAGGGAAAGACACCCCAGTAATGTTTTCTGCTGTACTCACTACCCTCTGCAGGCGCTTGCAGTCAGACATGTTGCAGTTGCTGTAACAGGTAGTGATGCAGCTGGTCAGAACATTTTTAATGAAGACTGTGGTGAGGATGGGAGGTGGAAGGCTTGCTTGTTTCAGCCAACTCAGAAAGTATGGTCTCTGCTGGGCTTTCTTCGTTAGGGAGGTGGTGTTGCTTGTCCCTTTGAGGTCTTCAGTTATGAGCACACAGAGGAACTTGGTACTCTTAACAATCTCCACAGCAGAGCCACTGATGTTGAGTGGGGTGTGGGTAGGACGTGTGTTTCTGAAGTGATCTCTTTAG
>JBBPCX010078750.1:0-29202 GCA_037974365.1 Hydrocynus forskahlii
ACAATCAACACAATATAATAAAACTCAAAATATTTTGTGAAGAAAACAACTATTTACTAAGTATATTCTACTATAAATAATACTATACATAATAATATAATTATATTTTACACCATATTAATCAACATTTTATTAATAATTTAATGGTTTTCAAAGTGCTTTTTCCCAACAGTGCTGATGAATGCTGACATCCCAGCGACAGGACGAAATCCTTCAAATCATTTGCATTAAAACCTTTTTTGAAAATCCTGGATGTCTCCATGTGTTTGACAAGTGCATTCTTAGCCGTGTGCTCCCAGCAAACTGAGGACTTTATTGAAACGTGCCCAAAAAACAGAAGCGCAAAAAAAAAAAAAAATGACATAATCACAGACATAAATGCCTGAGCGTCTCCCCTGATAAGGCTGTTTGATAATGTAAACACAGCTTGAGAAAGATTACAGAGGGACCGTGGCCACAGCGGTCCCCACTGGTATGAGATCAGACTGAAATTTGGCCCTCCTTGCCAGAGACGGGGCGCATCAAAGTTAACATTACGCAACCAGCAGTGTCTCAGCGATCTCCTCTCCGGAGCGGCAGCGCAGCGGGGGAGAGCACATGAAGCAGGCCGCGCGGATCTGAGCACATGTAGTGGTTTTTCCTCCGTTTTCATCTGCTTAATGTAGGTGGCAATTAGGCTGTTATGATTTCCGGCAGCGTTTGATATCTGGATGTTGTATGCGTCCTGTCCCTTTGATTAATGACAAGCTGTAATTAAAGAGGTGTGAGACGCATCATTACTGAAGAACGCCTGGAGGTGAAGGGAACCGAGGCTGCGGAGGAAAAGCAGTGCAGCTTTGCAGGTAATGAAGTCAGACCACATGAAACTCAACCAGCAGCATGCAAGCAACCCAGCACTCGAAGTCTTATTACGATAGTAAACGGTAAAAAAAAAAGTGTAAATTTGTCATACGTGAACAGTGAAATTCTTTCTCTGCATTTAACTTATTCACCAAGTGAAAGTGGGTGGTGGCCTAGTGCGCAGGATATTTGCCTCTGGACCAAGAGGTCATGGGTTTGAGTTCTACTTTCAGCACATCACCACTGGGTTCCAGAAACACAGCGTCTGGAGAGCAGTGTGTTGGGACGGTGCTTTGCTCAAGTAGTGCAACTTGTAATCCTGGGATTCGAACCCATGGCCTTCTGATCGCAGCCACAACTCCCTAACCACTAAGCCACCAGCTGCCCTATCTTGAGTTATTAGCATTCATCTTTTTCTACAGTTCTTCATTTAAATTCAAGTGTGGGTGGTAGTAGTGGTAAAATACCTGTCTGTGAACCCAATGACCACAAAGTTAAAGGTTCAAACGCCTCCACTTTCTACCATTGTGTCCTTGAGCAAGACACTTAACCCTCAGTTGCTCCAGGAGGACTGTCCCTGTACCTAATGACTGTGAGACTGTCCCTGTACCTAATGACTGTAAGACTGTCCCTGTACCTAATGACTGTAAGACTGTCCCTGTAAATAATGACTGTGAGACTGTCACTGTAACCATGGGCGCCGGACCCATTATAGCTGGGGTGCATATCTCTATTCTGATAACATTAAAGTAAATAGCTAGGCTAAACTTTAAACCAGACATGAAAGATGAAAAAAGAAGAAATGCTTTTTGTGACAACACAAAAAATGTTTGTGTTATTTTAACAGCGCAGACGGTTTAAAATAAAGCTCGGGGTCTTTGCTTGCATTTGTTCTAATAACAAAGCTAAAGCTTTATATTGGTCCAAAGGATTAAAACAAAACAGATTAACTTATTGCATGTGATCTAATTTCTAACTCTGTGTCGGATCAACCTGTTGATGGACAGGCTCGTTATTAGATTACCTTTGACCATTTCAGCAAGGCTAATCACCTGAAGGCGCAGAAGTGAAACGTAAACAGTGTGAGGAGTGGGGTGTGTTTGGGATCCCAAAGGGTGACGCGTATTCGTCATCAGACGACCCCGAGCTCTGCAGGTCAGAGTCATTGGCAGCCGGCCACGGCCTGCCCTTCACTCCGCGAGGACAGGTTGAAAACAGAAGACCCTGAGCACCCCTGAGCTTTCTCTGTTTTCCCTCCATTGTTTCTTCTTTCCACTTTATGGTCCTTGTGAAGGATAACATCAGTGCCTGCCTTTCGAAATCGTCCCCACGTCTTTCACAGTGTTTGCTTTTCCTCCACTTGAGTGAAACTCCTTCAGTCTAAATGGTAACAAATTTGACTCCTCCCTCCAGCATGGAGGGTCAGTGTACCCAGTGAGTGTAAATTATGTCCAGAGTTCATTAGGACTTCCCCTCTGGTCAGTTAAATCAACGTTTATCTAGGTGGATCGTTTTTTTCGGGAGGGGAAGGGGGGGGGGTTCTACGCGAGTTTTATCAGGCACAGGTTTATAAGCAGGGGCCATTACTCTTATGTTTTCAAACACAAGGCCTGTCCAGGACGTCACACCAGCCAACTGACCTTGCGTCTGGTTGCTGTTAAAGATTCCCGACTTCCATTTATTAGTGTGGCTGCTGTATTGTTCTTCTTAAGTTTTATCTTTATCATCTTCTTCTTTCTTCCATTCACCCGTTTTTTGGCCCCCTACTCCTCCCAGGGCTTTCGAGATAGAGACACCGTTCTAACTCTGAAATGTCGGGCCCGATCTGGAATAGCGTGCTTGTTCACAGCTTTTTGCTACGTCTTGGCGTTCATTTGTTATTCCCATTTTTCCGGTGAAAAAATGTGGCAAAATTATTGGCACCCTGAACTTTCAGATAGTCCTGCTCGGACATGCTTCGTCCGAAACCCACCAAACTTCATGCGATACCTCAAGCCAACTTCCCCGACACACAAACGTGGTCAGTGATGACCTGCACTCGTCTTTTCCTTTTCTTTTGCTCATCCCTTTTTTCCCCCATTCACTTCCATTCATTTTTAACCCCATTGAAATGAATGCAGTTTCAGAAGAAACTTTCAGGCTCCATACAGTGACCAAACCTTATGAAACTTCATATGTGACCTCAGGCCACGCCCCAAAGACACACCTGTTTAAACTGAACAATATGGACAAAAGTATTGGGACAGAGCTGTCATACAAAACTATGTGGATAAACGTATTGGGACACACACTCCCATACACAGTAATGATATGCTAATGCTAATGCTATGCTAATACTATGCTAACACTAATGCTATGCTAATGTCAATGTTAATGCTAACGCTGATGCTAACGCTAATGCTGTGTTCCACATTTGGACAAGCACACTTAGCATTTTCTCTGTTTTATTGTCTTCATTTCAATGTTTCAACAAAACCATTCGAAACATGCATTAAGTTTTAATCTCCTGGCTCTCACGAATTGATGATCAGATATCAATTCAAGAAGAATTCAACCAATTTCTCAACAATTCTGTATAATTTCTGCATTATTCAAGTCAGAATTCTTCACAGTGGTGAGTTTAATCCCCTAAAAACTCCCTTGCGGAAAGTTATCACATGAAATGCTTATAAATATGCTGTCTGGTGTCTGTGATGTTGTTTTATAACAGTTTTGAGCAGGTTTTGGCCCTAAAAATAAAAATCTAACTCTATTCATGGTGGAGGGGTGAGTAGAGGGAGGCAAAATAGTCCCCAAAGAAAATTTTCCTTTTTTCCCCAATTTGTTCTATTTTGTCATCAATCACATTACATAAAAACCTCACAAACAGGTTCACTGGTGAGTCTGGATATTAAATAAAATGGTTATAATAGTGTTGTAGACATCCCGACGCCTGGTTCCATTCACCACCACTGTAAAGAAATCTGAGTGGGAAACCCACTGAATGATTTTGACCATCCCTACCACTGAATTGCGAAAAATTGGCGGAATTTTAAGACGTTAAGCCGAGACTAGGAATAATTACAGAGCAAACAACGAATCATTATTGAAAAATCTTTCAAGTCTAGGCTTAGGCTTAATCCAGGTCTGAATAACTGGCCCTGTAGGCCTGTATGTGGGCCCACGCTCCAGTTCCTCACGACACAACTACATTTATAGTACTTGCAGCATTATTTATAGTAGCTGCTGAATGATAGGTGTCAAGAAATTCATAAATGTGCGGCCTCAGGGCTTAAGCCTGGCCCATTAAAATGAACTCTACTGCAAAAGGCCTAAGGCTAGTCTTGAACTTTTCTCAGTCAGTCATGAAGCCTCTTTAAAATACTCCAGTCTGCGTTCCAGCTAATCTGGTTTTAAAATCTGCGAACAGGATGTCCACCGCGTCACTGTTAAAGATCTGACATGAGGACAGCATTCTGTTATCTAAGCACGCCCTGTTCTTCACTGCCGCTCTAATATGGCACTTACAGAACTTTCATTATGTCTGCGGCTTCAGCCCGCTGATTAGAGGCCGTGAGTGGTGGAGCGAGCGTCCTGGGTGGTGGGTGTGCAGGCTTCATGTGTAGGTTGAATGTCTGCAGCTTCAATGGTAGAGAGACTTAAAGGGCCCGTACCCTTGATTTTTAGTCTAGTTTATCCCCCTAGCCCTTAACGTGCATGTTTGTGTGCTTTTAATCATTTTATTTTTCCAGATAAGATACAATGACCCTTTATTAATCCCAAGAGTGGGAAATTTGCATTGTTACAGCAACAAAGTGGACAGAGAAGAGAGTAGAAGTAACATAACCAATAGAACATAAACTATACAATATAACAGTATAAGATAAAAAAACGCAAACTGTGCAAAATATTATGTTATTTCTATCTATCTATCTATATACATACATATACATATACAGGGGGTGTCTTCGGATGCCTAGTAACAGCAGAATAAGGAATTAAACAAAAAATAAAAGAACAAAAATCTTTTTTGTGACATCATTAAAAAAAATCCATGTTATTGATCCATTAACTGTCCAATTGGTTTAAAGTGAGATTGTGTCTTACTCCTCGCTTATATTCATTGTAAGCAGCAAAATAAAGCTTTAAGGTTTAAATTAACTTGACTTGAATTTAATTGGTCTTATGAGAGTCTGATTAAATCTTACGAGATTCAGAAGGACCCCCGGCATGAAATAACATTGGGGCAGTACTTTAAATGCAAAAGTCCAATCTAAAAGGTTTCAGATCCATATGTTTCCAATACCAAAGACCCAGGTTAAGCCACAAAGTGCCACAAAGCATGACCATTTGTTTAAATAAAGACATGAGCTTATTTGTTCCTATGGGATATTCTACAGATCTTCAAGCTGCTTTGATTTTGAAAGGTTAGTTTTCTTCAAATGACCAAATAGCAGCTCATACCATCAATCTTTGAGATTAAATGAATGTTGCAGGAAAACGGCAATTCAGCCTGGTGTAGAAAGGCCAAGATAACATCAAAACTTGGTCATCGTCATCAGAACCATATGGGAAAAGGAACTAAGTCATAGTCCCAGTCAGTCTTTTCATCAAGGCAAACGTAGCAAAATAATTTATGAGCAGGTCCTAATTAAGAAACAAGACTCTCGGGGTCCCGGCTCAGGAGGTTTGGGCCAGGGACGTTGCCTTACGAGACCTTCTGAAGATGTGTGAGCTGGAGCAGAGTGAACCTCACCAGTTCTCCAGGAGTACTTTGATAAAGTGGAGGCCAGAGTTTCAAAGAAAGCACTAAATTACCATGTTGGGGGTCGATACGTGTTCAAGCTACGTCTTCTCTTCCTTTTAAGGAGGCAATGGGCCTGCAGTGTATTTAGTGTTTCGCAAATTTTAGTTCAGAAGCGACACTGAATGAAATGACAAAGGCCACAAATCCATATTTGTACGTTAATGTGGCTATAAGGAGGAGTCTGGTGGGTACGATGTTAGTAGCCCCCCCAAAAAGTTTTTTTTGATCAACAATCATCCAGTTTGCATGTTTCTGTACTAAAACAAAAAGGCTTCCACGAGTTACTACTCATGTTTTAAAGAGAGATACTGAAAGCGTATGATTTGAAAGTAACACAAATTCAGATAAATTTGTGAGGGGTTGGTGGGCCGAAGCGCTGGTCTAGTCGCAAACATATCTTACATTATACACTTCACACATACTAAATATCCTACTAAAGACAATTTGTTTAAACCATTTTGAAGACAGACCAAACAAGAGAAACAGTCAGAAAACATGTTGTAACTGTTTTTTAAATTATTTTACATATTGCTATTATGCTTGTTTATTGTTTTTATTATTTTACATATTGTTGTGTTTCCTGTTCTTGTAAGGTGTCCTTGCGTGCCTTGAAAAGTGCCTATAAATAAAATGCATTTTTATTATTATGATGATGAATGAGCCTTTAGCATTTCATTAAGATTGGCTATTCATATATGTTTGTGTTGGCTGTTGGCTTAAGCGGTTCTTGAGCTCCTGACATGTGTCAGTTGCAGAAGAATGAATGAAATTTCATTTAAATTTGGCACACTTCAAAAGAAGATGGTAGTGATGCAGCGTATCAAATTTTGTGAAGTCTGAACCTTTATATCACAAGATATTGGCTAATGAATTGCTGGATTTTTGCATTTACGTTATTCACTGCTAGGGTCTCAGCCCTCAGGCCACGTTTCCATACAAATTTTTTAATTTTAGGCAAAATGGTTGTTAAACAATGTCTTTAAAAGTATGAAGTGCCTGCTTCATGAGGTGCTAGCTTGAAAGGTCTGGTTTAAGATAAAGCCTCTGATTATTTCTGTTTGTTGTGTAATTTTTCATTCCTAGCAGGTTTTTGCCAGCCAACCTCATGTTGGGGGTGTTTTTTCTTTTCAGTCACTGAGGATGGCTCCACAGGAAAACTGGTTCATTTCTCCATCAAAGCTATACCGTTGTAAAAATGGCACGCTAGCCTACCCAAACATTTCTGTGTAAAAAGAGGTTACCACAGAATACATACACGGCCCCTCAGGAGATTAAATTTAAATCAGGCCTACAGACCCGAATCGCTGATCTCTGTGGATCACTGGTTGGCAATAAAATCCACTTCTGCTTTTTAAAGTACCCCCCAATCCCCAAACCAGGCTAACCTGAGGAAACTTATTACAAGGCTGGATTTATGATTCCGCCCAGCGAACCTGATTATGCCTGTATTAATGGGGCAAGTTAGCGTGGAGAACACACGGCGATACCGTGCCCCCTGTAATAAGAACATGTGGTTCAATCTGTTTAATGCAAGAAAACCTCCACATGTGGTTTCCATTTCTGCACATATGAAAGGAGGCATGAGCCGCTCAGTGCCAGAAGTGGGTAGCCAGTCAGATGGAAGCCCTTGCCATGGGTTAGCACTACTCAATTAACAGGAATCTACAGAAACACTGATTTAACTTTAGACACAGTCTGTCCATTCCAAAGACACTGGCCCAGCCATTAAGCAGCACCCTACAGGCAGGCTGAGGTTCTACAGTCTCCCGCAGGCCTGCAGCTCTGCATTCTAAAGGCCCAGGGAATGGCATGCCTGGCCTAAGTCCTTTCAAGAAAGAGACAACAGCGCCATCTAGTGTTAGTCTGAACTCAATGGAGAACCGTATCTCAACCCTCTGGACTGTCGATTTTTCCTTCTCTAACACAGCTTTAACCCAGGACGGAATTGTTAATTGGCAGATCAGGTGGATCAGGTTGGGAGCAGTGAAACACTAACAGAGCCAGTAACACTGTGAAGGGCTCTTCCCACCTGTTATACAGACTCTTCTCTCTACCACCATCTAAAGCAGGGGTCTCAGAATCAAACTGGCCAAGGGCCACTGATGACATCGTCAACACATAGAAGGGCCACACCAACACTCCAGTAAACAACAAAAGTGTAATATTTCTGGACATTCATTTGAATTATTTCCTTCCATATTTAACAAAAACAAATGCAAACAGCAGTATTATATATATTTTCTATATGCATATTATACATATTTGTACTCAACATTTAGTGCAGGTTTTTTCTTGCTTTGACACTAAATAAAATTAACCAACTCAGCAAAATATTGAAATAAAAAAAAAAATAGAAATCCCTGGGCACATATGTAGCTACTGTTCTACTTCTGCCCAGACACCTGACAATGCTTCTGCACACACGGTTAAGCTACATTTGTCCTGATGGAGGTCACAGACGAAACCCTGAGTGCAGCTTTCAAATGGTCATCACTCAGCCTAGTCATGTACTTGCATTTATTAAAGTTCGTAGTAGAGAAAAGTTTCTCGCAGACATATGTGCTTCCAAAAGGCACATCACATGACTAAACATTTTTGACAGCTCTGGGAAGGATGGAGGCAAGTCTCTCATAGATTGTCCAATCATGTCTGCTTTTCCCTGTGCCTCTCTGAACTTAGTTTTTAGCAGACTGTTGCACTGCAGGTCAATACATTCCATTTGCAACACACTTGGGACATTCTCCACATCAGCTGAGAAGGGGTCAGCAAACAGCTGGACAGTGCAGTGGTGTTCCTTAAAGTCAGCAAAACGTTCATCAAACTCCTGCATGAGGTTATCAACAGCAGACACAAATTCCTCACCACAGAATATGTACCCTCCTCTACAAGAGACCTACATGTTGTGAAATGGCTGAGGTTTTTTTGGAGAAAGTTGAATTTTCCATAGCTTCAGTTCTGAGGTGAAAGCTTTCACACTGTTATAAACTGCTGTGATAAGCGGACTAGGCCCTTGCAGCTTCAGGTTCAGGATGTTCAGCTCCTGTGTTATATCCACTAGGAATGCAAGATCCATTACCCATTTTGGATCATCAAATTCTGGAACATTCATTCTGCAGTCTTTCATGAATTGTTTCACCTCTGCTCTTAACTCAAAAAATCTCTTCAAAACATGTCCCCTGCTGAGTCAGCGCACCTCAGTGAAATAAAGTTAATCCCCATACGCTGACACAATTTCTTCTAAAAAGGCTCGGAACTGGCGGTGCTGTAAACTCCTGGACCTAATGAAATGTATCCGTTTCAGGACCACAGACATGACATGCTCGTATTTTAGACATTTGCTGCACAGTGCCTGTTGGTGTATGATACAGTGCAAAACACAAGTGCGCCACACAGCTGCTGAAATATATCTTTGGCTGTGGTGCGCCCATGCATTGGACTCAAACTGATCATTGATATCCAGTAATGTCTATAATGTCCGTGCTCTCAAGTGCCACGTGCGGAGCATGCAGTGAACGTTTGTCACCTGATAAATGTCACCTGATAAATGTCACCTGATAAGTTGCTAATGCGCTCCGCCACTGTGTTTGCAGAAAGTGCGACATAACTGAACAAGCTCTTTATCTCTGGACACAAGATATCTGCAACTTGCAACATACATTTTTTTCAGACACGGTCCTTCATTAAAAGGCTTTCCTGATTTGGCGATTAACTCACTCACCGCGTAACTAGCTTCAGCGGCACCAGAGGCATTCTTCTTGGCCTTGTGGAAAAGACTTTGCTGAGAAGTTAGTCCTCGGTGTAGCTGTGTCGCTCTTATAGTCATCTCATCTTGTTTGTACTTATCATACTGCTCTCCGTGTTTAGTCGAGTAATGGCGCTTCAGATTGTATTCCTTTAAAACCGCGACTTTTTCCTTGCAAATTAGACACATAGCACATCCATTAAACTCCGCAAATTTTTTTTGGGATGTCCATTGTTCTTGAAACGTTCAGCATCTTTTCACCCTGAAAAGTGACATTTTTATTCGCTGTAAAACATCTTTTTGCAAAATGTGTGCCTGTAGGTGTCAGGTCATAGACAGTAACGGTGGGGTTCAGGTCATGCTAATTGGCTGAACCCTGACACCTGCGTGCATGTGCACGAGCCACGCCCATTATTATTTTTTTTACGTTTTACATTTTAAAATAAATAGAATGGGTTTTTATAATAAATGTAGGCTACATGAAATGGTGGCTTAAATTGATGACAAACAATTAAAATAGAAAAAGTCAATGTTTGAAACGTGACGGCAGGCCGGATGGAGAGGGAGGGGGGCCCGGGAGTTTGAGACTCATGATCAAAAGGGACCATTCTGTCATACATGAACACCCTACAGCATACAGTGTGAATAGCACGAAATTCTTCCTCTGTATTTAACCCATTCACCAAGTGAAGCAGTGGGCAGCCAGGAACTCAGCGCACGGGGAGCAGTGTATGGGGCGGTACCTTACTCAAGGGTACCTCAGAGGTGCCACTAGCATTCCTGGGATTCGAACCCACAACCTTCTGAACGCCCTGACCATTTGGCCACCATCTGGCATCACATTACGGTACATTACATTCATTTGGCGGAAGCTTTTATCCAAAGCGACTTACAGCATAAGGAAAGATAACATTTTCAGGACAGAGTGAGAACTAGAGGGGAGTTCTAAGTTCTAAATCATTATGTAAGAGTTGAGCAAGAAGATAGAGAGTGCATCAGGAGAGATGTGAAATCTGTCTTGGTGCATTAAGATTGTTTGTCAATGCCTGCTGCCTGTTTATATATATCCAGTGTTCAAAGTTTTTATTCTATTGTTTTTGTTCTGTCCACTTTCTGCTGTAGCAATGCAAATAATTGTGGGACTAATAAAGGTTTCTTATATTATTTTATGTTCTCTGAACAGATCAGCCTTTGGGAGGTTTGTGAAGATAGAGAGGGATTCAGTATCAAAGCTTCTACTCTGGTTCTGCAAGACTGTGCAACAGTTTCACACAGCAGGTCATCAAGAGCTCTGAATGAACATAATTGTCTAGTGCCTGCTTAACTAAATACATTCCAGTGAATAACCTTACTTTATACCTTAAATACCTCTCATATTACACTCTAGACTTCCAGCATCGCCTGCACTTACCTTCTGTTTATAGACACTTCATGCACTCTCATGTCCTGTGACTTGATTTAACAAGCTTATAATTCACACTTGTGCAATGTGGCTCTATGTTAACTGTCTCCTTTGCAATATTACACATATGGTGCAATATTATTCATTCTGGAAGGTTTACATACCTTTTACACTTTACTGTTACACTGCTATTTTGTCTACTTACTGTACGGTCTCAGATTTACACACCATTCACCCTGCTGTCACATTACTATACTGTGAATTTGTTGTATCATTTCTGTGCAATTTGATACTTATGGTTCAACACTAATCACTCTGGAAGGTTTACATCCCATCCACACTATACTGTACATCCATTACATTACCGTACATTGTTGTGGGGTCTATTGTGTTGTTTGTATTGCTTCTATTGAAACTTAAATTTTGCTGAAAGTTGCTCTATGTTGCACCGGGGTCCAGTGGACACAGCTGCTGATGACAATAAAGTAACCTTGAATATTGATGTGTAGGCTGGGCATTATTGCAATAGACCATCCCCACGGTGTCCACAAGCTGAAGCAAGAGGGGCCTGGAGGGGCAGATTCTCTTCCTCTAACACACCTCATGTTCATTACCAGGTCATTTGGGTGTGTTTCACTAGGAGAACTACACAAGCCCTCCAGGAGCTTACCTCATGTCCCGTAGGGTCCATTAAGAACAAATCAGGGTCTCAGCGCTGACTTTGTACGCTAACTACCTCAGTACTTTTCAGCAGGTCCCACTCTGCGTAATACAGCCAGTGTATATTAGTGTATATTTCCATTTATGGCATTTAGCAGACGCTCTCATCCAGAGTGATGCACATCACTGCTCAAGTCGTCCACATCTGTTCTTCATACCTGAAAAGCTCAACTTAAGTAATCAGCATCCTCTATTCATATTACTGCCAGCTAAGATACACACCTTAACAGATCCTGTCAAAGAAAAGTCAGAGGTTAAAGCATAAATAAGGAATTAAGAGGGTAAGTGCCTGAAGGATTTTTTAAAATTTAATTAAAGAAATTAGTAAGCAATAACAAGAGGCCTAGTTAGTATATTTGTGTCACACTTTTGTGCAATATTATTCATTCTGGAAGGTTTACATCCTTTTCACACTACTGTTACATTGCAGCATTGTCTATTTATTGTATTATCGGTCATTCCATGCACTTTGTTCAATGCTGTAACTGCCTCCTGCGCACTATATTGTTACATTGCGTTACATTGTTTCTGTCATCACCTGCACTGTTGAATGTTGCTAGGTTTTGCACCGCAGTCCATGGAGAAACGTCTCATCACGCTGTGTGTGTAGTCACAGCCGCTGATGACAAAGTATCCTTGAAATTAACAAAAAATCCATTACCTCTGAAATGAACCTACAATGTCACCTCTGTTCCCATCATTGAGGGAAAACACTTAGCTGGGCCAAAGCTGTGTTATACCCAGAAATATGTTGTGATGAGGAAGAGGAAGGCACTGTTTTTCAATCCACATTTGATTAGAAGTGCAAGTCCTGTGAATAAGGGACATCAGTTTCACCCCTGGAGGGCCCAAGCCCCAGTCCAGTCCTCCAGGGGTCCTCAAATCATCTCTCAAGACCCCCAGAAGGTCCATGTTTTGGTTCTATCACCATGTGTGGTTAGTCGGGCTGGAGCAAAAATCTGGACCATGTGGGTGGAGGACCCTAAGAACAAGTCTGACAACGACTGCTATAAAAGAAAAGAAAAATACAGTAGTAGATCCATGAAATCACAAGTGCTGCAGTGTGAAAATACCGATTCACACTGATAACTGCACAACTTGCTATTGACTCTTACTGACAAATTATCATCATGTGCCAGCTATAGAAACACTTCAGTAACCGTCTAACTCAGAATCACGGCCAAAGTAATATCACAAATCATTTGAATAATTTCAAATGTGTTTAATAAAGAAACAAAAGAAAATGACCCTGTAAGACTTCACTAGTAGCCATGTATTATCATACAAGTTTATACATCTTCTACAGAAAACCAAATTCTGGAAAAGTGAGGTCAAATTTTATGTTTTGTTTTTGTGTGTTAAACTGAGAAAATAAATTGAAAATGGCATATTTAAGTTCTCCCCCTGTAGAGAACATACTTAATTAAGAAAATCAACAAAATGCATCACTTGATTGGGGGTGTTAAAACCATTGCACATGACTGCATTTACCTTTTACTGTGGGTAACAAAAAATGAAAAGTAACACCGGAAAATCAGAACGACTCGTTAAAAAGAAAATTAGGACAGAATATCACAATACAACCCCACACACTCTGGAAAAATCAGGATCGGATCACGTCTGCCTTTCTTCCAAGTGAACAAAAATAGCACAATAAACATTGTTACTGGACCTTTATCTTCATTCTGTAGCACTGTTATTAAAGTCTATACAGTTGTGGGACCAAAACAAGCTTGCCAGGTGCAGCCAAAACTTCACAATTTCTATAGATTCTTGGCGGTTGAAAGTCATCGTCTTGCAGATGATCAAGAGCTCCTTTTTATTTGGTCCAGCTGACTTTAGGAATATCATAATGCTCTGTCAGGGTGTCCAGGTGTCTGTTGAACTCCTGCAGCCAGAGAAAGAAATAACTCATTCAAACCACAGAACAATAAAGTGATTTCTCAACCCAAATTAGAAACAATCTAATCTTTTTTGTAGGTATAGTACTGTACATAAGCAGTTGTACTGTACTACTTGAGCAGTTGCACTTGTGAAGCACATTTTTGAGGCAGATCCTGGATCTAGCAGCGTGAACTTTAGGCACACACTGAAATCTTCTACATCTGCATGTTACTCACTTAATATTTACTAAAACACTTTATTCTTTACTAACAAGTAAATTTACAGTGTGTTCACCATCTGAGTTCCTTTATTTTTCAGAAAATGTCACTTTTATTCATCACTACTGACCTATAAAAAGCAGACAAATGTTAGATATTTAAGGAGTTATTAAGTGATGAAACAGTGAATAAGTGCATTTGAAGTTAAAGGACAATCTAGAATTTGACTCTGCATCACCACACAACCAGTTAATACAAGTCAGACATGCACTGTTACAGATTCTTTCATCTTAGAAAGGAAATTGGTGTTATTTGACATATTTTCATTTAAAGATGTTCATAAGTCGGCATTCCAATGTTTAACGGGAATGTAAATCTGCAGTTTACAAAAAACTTGACTAGTTGTGTAGACAGACAGACAGACAGACAAGCAGACAGACATACAGATAGAAAGAAATTTTATTTATCCCCAAGAGGAAATTCAGTAAATGTAACAGAGAAGAAACTCTTACCTCAACTCTCCGCTTGTGTGTTTTGGAGGCTTTGTTCAAAATCCTTTCCATTTGCTGGTACAAATGATCAGAGGGAAGCAAATAAAATGTTTAAATAAAATAAGGTGTTTCATTCAAAATATCTGCTGCTACTATGCTAGATTTTTACACTTTTTTATATGTATTATATTCATCTTTTGTTCTGTCCACTTTGCTGTTGTAACAATGCAAATTTCCCACCCGTGGGACCAATAAATGGTTATATTTTCTTATCTTATATGGTCTACTGGAAAAGAACACAACAATTGAATGAACTAAGCATGCGTTCACATTTTACATGAAATTTTTAAAACAACTACACCCAATTCAGCAAGATTTCTCTTGGTTTGGTGGAATTATCTCCCTGCACTGCCAAGACATACTGGACGTTTGCTTTGGGGTGGGATAAGAAGTGATGTGGTGAGTGAAATAATCAAAGGAACACATACTCTTTTCTCCTGTATCTTATCAAATGCCATTTGGGCTGGGGTCCTCTTGTCTACGTAGACTTTCTTGGTCTCCTCTTCCTCACTTTGAGCGGTCAGCACCTGCTCTTTCAAATGCTGCCTCTCCTTGTCCTTCTTCTTTTTCCTGTTTTAACAAACAGAATCAAATGAAGTGAAAGTCCTGGCACTGCTGCCACACATTTCTTTTAACTGAACACTGAGCACTAACAGGCTCAGTCACCTTAAATATAAGGGTGATGTAAGTTGCTACTGCTTAATATCAAGCAATGTTGCACTTGTAAATCTGATTTTTAATGTAAGAATGTTTTGGGGGAAAAATACAACTCAAAATATGACACACAAACAAGGTCCCAAAGTGTTTTTTCAACTGATTTTATTTTAAAATTCTCTTAAATGTCATAGCAATTGAAAAGATCTAATTTCTACCTATTAAGTCTGATGAGTGGTGTGATATTTGTCTAGGGATGTAAAAATAAAGCAAATCACACTGTGTTATGTCATTGTATCATATCAGCATGTTAGTAGCAATGTCAAGTTTGGATCTTTGAATCTCAGTGAAACTAACAAATCCTTTTTCAAATCATTCAGAGACTGGAACCAATGAGGTGCTGGAGAAAGAGCCTCCTCTAATCTCAGACCGATCCCAGGTTAAGACCTTGAAATAACATTAATTTTCTCTCACTGCTCTGATCTTTTTTCGTCTTGGATCTTCAGATAAACCAGATATAAACAAGAAAGCTTGGTTGGCTCCTAAATTATCCTGTTCTACATCTGAAATTTGTCTTAGTGGTCCACATTCAAGACTCAACTACCAAGTCGGACAGTTTTGAGATCCATAAGTTTGTTATAGAAAAGAAAACCAAAAAAGATTATAAGAATAGCAAAATAACTTTGATCTCCACATAAGAATTGACTCATGTCTGATGAGACAAAGAAAAGGCTGTTGTGAGCAGTTAAATCTTCCTCTAGGGAGACTCAGGCCTGAAGACACGTAATTATAATTTGTGAATGAATCAGTAATTGGTATACTGAGAACATGTGATAAGTGAACAAAAGAAAGCCCCGTCACAATTCATATGAACGAAACAAGTGGTACACGTGTGCGAGGGGAAAAAAACAAATAAATCACAGACCGAGATTCCTGACTTATACTAAAATTTCATCCAAATAGAACTAATCACTCACAGATGACTCACCACTACATATTAGTTTAAGGCTGTCACATTAGTTTGTAGTAAAATCATTATATAAGACATGAGTGCAGCTTTTCTTTATAACATTGCACCTTTATAATAATGAATACTCTAATGAACTAAAAAGAAAACATTATCATATTAACAAGGCATATCTATTCCAGCCTGTATAAAAAAATATACCGAATCAAGAGAAAAATAAATCGAATCAATGATGAATCATTACACGCCTCCAACTGATTTTTTTCTGTTTTCATGTTCGAACACGGACCACCACCTATGAGTATAACATTTAACACTTAAATTTAAATGTTATTATTTATACTTTCCTTTGTCCTGTTCATTTTATATATAAACATTACAACTCGAAAGGGAACGTCCCAAATCTCAAAAATCCATTATTAATGAAACTGTTACGTTTTTCTTCGACACAAACTCAGCAAAAATATTCTAAAACGTTGTACTACACAGTAACAACATTCATTTGTGGCTTTTAATAACTAAACAGTTAAAACTGACTAAAAAAGAGAAGATAGCCTGTTAGCATTTGATGCTAACTAGGGCCCAACCGACATTGAAGCCACACAGCAAGTCTAAGATAGGATAAAATATGAGCTTGTCGTATGATTTAAAGAGTCACATACTTTTTCCCAGCCGCTTCGAGTCCGACTCCCTTGAGTTTTAAGGCTCCTTTTTGGACTGAACAATATTCTGCCATCTTCTCGAAAACCAAAACAAGGACCAGGGGAGACTCTACTGCGATACTGCCACCTAGAGAGCTGGCTGTTTTGGGATTTTCGAGCACAAGCCTTTCTCTGTCGAGTGAGGAACTTCGCTATTTTCGTTTACACATTACGCAAAGTTATTTTATACTGAATGACTGCCTCAAATCTGTTTTTACTTCGGTTTACTTCAGGTTACTCAGAGTCGCGCATGCGCTTTACGACTCAGCAGTATAGTGTAGTAGCGATGTTGCAATTTTCTCCTTTTTTAGGAGCACAAATTTTTCGCTATTAAGAAAGTAACTTCGCTATTTGGTTTGCATATTGCCAAAGTTATTATATACTGAATTAATGCCTTAAATTTGTTTTTATTTCGCTCCGTTCTAGTGACTCGGAGTCGCGCATGCGCTTCGCGACTCTCACCAGCGTGGCGGTATCATGGCACTGAGGAGCGTCCTCAGTGTCTTTAAAGAGACAAATCTTCGTATTTTTGAGTCACACACCAGTTTTTGTGCCTGCGCGTTGTGGAACATTCATGGCCAAACTCGTGGATATGCTAAGAAAGTCGGTAAGGTTGATCTTGGCTTGTTTTTCTTTCTTTTGTGTTTCATTCCTGGTGCTGGAGCAGTCAGAGCTGACCTTGGAGGACAGAAAAGCAGCAGCAGCTGTATAATATACACTATCTGGTCAAAAGTATTTGTGACACACCTGGTCTTCAGGATTTGGGCTAGGCCACTTAATTCCAATGAAAGGTAATCTTAATGCTTCAGCATACCAAGACATTTTGGACAACACCATGGTTTCAACTTTGTGGACCCAGTTTGGGGAAGAACCTTTTCTATTCCAGCATGACTGTTTTCCAGTGCACAAAACAAGCTCCATAAAGGCATGGCTGGAAGAGTTCGGTGTGGAACAGATTGTTAGCCAGGCTTTCTCGTCCAGCGTCAGTGCCTGAGCTCATAAATGCTCTACAGAATGAGTGGGCACAAATTCCACAGAAACTCCGAAATCTTGTCGGAAGCCTTCCAAAGAAGAGTGGATGCTGTTATAGCTGTAAAGGGGGACCAACTCCATATTAAAGTCTATGGATTTGAATTCAATTTCATTAAAGTCCCTGTTGGGTTAAGGGTCAGGCGTCCCAATACTTTTGTCCTTATAATGTCGATTGGAGTGACACAGGACACATTCCCACCAATATTTAGATACAGTAAAACACCCGCTTATATGCAGTTCAGCAAACGCTGCCTCAGTCTTTTGCGATCTAATAATTATTTGCGGAAACCTTGTCTGCCGTGCCCCCTCGTCCTCATGCTGGTTGTTTATGCTTGGGTGTAGCGGGTTTACTGAGTGCGTGTGTGTGTGTGTGTGTATATATATATATATATATATATGTATACATACATATAATGTTCCAAGAGCGCCCGCGTATAGTGAAAAACTGCGAAGTTGTCACATGATTAAAAAAAATGCCTGAAAATGCCTATTTTTTTTAGTGTAAACCCTATATATGCCCCCAAATATGCTCCCCAGACACTTTAATTTCATTTCAAACACAGCTTAATACATTACCCTGAAAGAAAATGTAAAGGTAAACCCATATTTGTACTGTACAGTATTTGTACTGCTATCTCACAGTGCTAGAATGTAAAATATCAATATTATCCTTATATAGACTGCACTGTAATTCATGCCTAAGCATTTTCTTTGGTATGCACTGTTGTTTTCTTTGGTATAAGCAAGTAAATACAGTAATAAATCTGTTTAATTTACAGTAATAAAAATACAGGGCTTTATGAAGACCAAAATGAAAAACGCAAGAGCACTCGAAACGCTCCACGGGGGAAATTCTGGACTGCATCAGCAAGGATAAATAAATAGCATTCTTGGATTGGCTACGTTCAAACCTCCCGCCTCACAAAACCAACATTAAATTTATGTATATATTTAAATATATCGTCCTATTATGGCTTCAACAGTTTCGCACCCCTGATTCACCAACACCTTCAATGGTTAAAGATTACACTTTTGTTGGATTACATGAAGACCTCAATTTATCAGAACACCCAGTAGCTCAGCTGTGATTGGTCACCCTGTCAGAAACACTGGGATTGGTTAGAGGCTCATTTGTGTATTGCAGCCTTCTGCAATATCAGTATTGTCTGAACACAGTGTGTAGTTTGTCAATGTGACCCTGCCGAACCCCAGCAGAAACTAATCCTTGGGTGTGGGTTCAGTCAATATGAAACACGGTACTGTCTCTCTTTCATTACTAATAAATGTATTTAAAAGTGAAAAACTAGGATGCAATATGAGTTATTCCGACTGTATCACTGTGCCTGTCATAGATTTTGTGTGTTGGGGCAGCTGGTGGTGCCCAATGGTTCAGGAGTTGGCCCTGCAATCAGAAGGTTGTGGGTATGAATCCCAGGCCTGCTAGTGGCACCACTGAGGTTCCCTTGAGTAAGGTATCGTCCCCACACACTGCTTGAAGGTGCCCGCTCATTGGTGGCATCCCCCTACTTCACTTGGTGAATGGCTTAAATAAATACAGAAGAAGGATTTTGTGTTGTTCACACTGTGTGCGGTGGGGTGTTCAGTTATGACAGAATGGTCAGTTTCACTTTTCACTTAATTCCTTAACTAACTGTCATATACAGTAATGTAGTTTGTGCCCTGCATGTGAACCTACTGAACTGTGAATGCCGTTTTTGAAAAATATGTTTCGGGCCAAAACCTCAAAAGTACCATCCAACAGTGTCTCAGACAGCAGACGGATTTACAGTGGATTTACAGCCAAGCCATAAAGTAACATGACACACTTTAGACCTACTTTTCTGAAATGTTCTGAAACGTCCTTTCTCTTGTGTTCTAACTCTCTCAGCTGCGAAAGGAAAGGGTAAAGGCATGGTGAAGGATGTGCTGAAGGGTCCAGAGGTGTGTAAAGATCCAGCGAGGCTCACCTCACACGCTGTCGGGGTGAACATCTTCAAACAAGGTGAAGATCCGATGCTCAGGCCGAAAGAGGAGTATCCGGAATGGTAAGGATGTCATTCACTGATGACACAGTGTAGAGGACCACTATTTGAAATGTCGCTCCACAGCACTGAAATGTCACTCTTATCTCCAGGCTGTTTCAGTTGGACCTCGGCCCCAAGAAGCAGCTATCTGAGTTGGATCCAGAGAGTCGGGAATACTGGAAACATTTGAGGAAGGAGCATATGTGGCGTTTCAACAGATTACAAAAGGGCAAAAAGTTTTGAGGGACCTTGACAAGTTAGTACCTGACTGGACTTTGGGAGCCTGCAACGAACAGCCTGAACAGGGGAGAAGAACCTGCTTGACTTGCTTGATTATCAACCTCAGACAGTGACATCTCAGCGACCAACATCTTGTTTGTATCTGAAACCTTTGGAAATGTGAATTGTGAAGACCACATGAGCTTTGATGTGGTGGTATGCTTGGTTGTATTTCAAACATTTTTAAGCTATAGAGTTTAGGCCAAAGCTGCTGAAGTCCTGACCTGGTCATCTACAGGTCTGGAGAGGTTGTTTTCCACCATGATCTAACTCTCCTGATCCCTTTTAATCAATGCTTTCAGGATCATTTGATTATTAGTGTTGGAAAGAAACTCTCCAGAGAGGTTTATGACTAGGACCAGACTTGGGCACCTTTGACTTAAGCCAAAAGCTGAGTCTCATCCTATAAGAACACCTCTTAGATCTTCTGCATGATGGGGTTGACATTTGGCCTACATTTTTAAATCCTTTACAAAATATCCCCAGATTAGGCCTGAGGTTCTGGCCTTTATGGTTGTAGGTCTCCTTCCTTACATATTTATCAGCTTGGCAAGTCACTGATTGTGATTAATACTGACTGTTGGACCCACCACTTGTCCTGCTGTCCACCTGCCCTGGAAAACTTCATTGCATACTGGTATATATATATATATATATGTTTACAGTGTATATATATATGGTAATTGGTAAATTGGTAAATGGTAATTAATAAATGTATCATCACAATCGCAACTCCTGGTTAGTCTGAACGTAGTGTGCGGTTTGTCTGAACGAAAGGAATAAGCGCTTACAAGAAATGAATAAATGAATAATACTTAGTTCTTATTTAGAATTAAATTATTTATTTGTAATTTTAAACGAGAGGACGAGTGGTTCCCTTTTTGAGTCACGGTTCCTCCTGAGGTTCCTTCCTCCAGCTTTAGTTTTTCTTCGCCTCGACTCGCTCACCAGGGTCTCGGACCCTCAGTCTGTAAAGATGCTTTGGGAGGACAGCTTTAAATGTCACTGCACCCCCTACTGGCCCACCGCCACTACAATAACATCATTTTAGTTTATAAAGACCAAACCAACAGTTCAGTCAGCAATATCTTCTCCATACTTTCAGCTTTAACTCTAATGAAGTCATTCCTGAATCTTCTGACCTGCAGGAGCTTTTAGTCGTTCCGTTAAAAAGGTACAACAACAAAACCGAGACTCACACGACTGTGTACAATTTATTTAAAAAAATTCTAAAACATCATAAAACATTGAAAACCTTTCTTTCAGCACCGACACGTCATTAACTCTCCCAAAACCAGAACATTTTATCTTTGCTTCTGTGACGTCCGGGCCTCGTCAGCTACGCCCCCTCATCCTCGTGCTGGGGCGTGGCCGACGATTTTTAACAAAATGACTAAACAGTTTTGGGAGAGTTCATGACGGTTTCCGCGTTAGTGTGGGGGTTACCATGAGCGATTATTAGTTTGGTTCCCAGAAAAAACCCACGAGAGACTGAAACCGCGACTGCTGACCCGCATGTAAGTGGGGGGTTACTGTATTATATTATAAATGAATTGCTCCTGCCAATCGGTGTAAAACAAAGCAACTGGGTCATTTGTTTTTATACTGCTGATACACTGAGAAGCTAAAAGTCTGAGACCAAAGTGAAAATCCGGGTCTGATCACACACTCTTCACACACACATCATTTGATAAAGAGTGTGATCACACACTCTACACTTCACACACACTGTCTGATAAAGGGTCTGAATACACACACATCTCTTCACACACACTGTCTAATAAAGAGTCTGATCATACACTCTATTCTTCACACACACTGATAAAGGGTCTGATCATACACTCTACTCTTCACTCACACTGTCTGATAAAGGGTCTGAATACACACACATCTCTTCACACCCACTGTCTGATAAAGGGTCTGATCACACACTCTACTCTTCACAAACACAATGTCTGATAAAGGGTCTGATCACATCATCTGAGATCCAAAACTTAATTAAATTAGAAAATAATTCAGAATGAAAGGATCTTCACTGGTGGCCTCCGAACAAAGAAAATGTTTAATTCATTTATTTAAAAGTTTACATGTTACTTTTACATGTTTGAAAGCGTTTAAGCACAGATTCGTTTCTTATACAGTTTCTCTGCAGTTTTTAGCCCCTACAAGCAAACGACGAGACTTAATTCAATATTCCATAACAGAAGATCTGCATAGGATTGAAGAGAAACCGTGGGACCTGTGTTCATCTGACACTCGTTTATTAGCCCACTATTCCCATCCCACTTGGACCTTCTGGGGAAGTAAACGGCTTCCAGGGTGCACTGGGGCACTTGGAGGCCGTGGGCGCTGAGTCTGAGGGCTTGGGAGGAGGAACTGCACCTGGAGCTTCTGTGGGGGCAGTGATGCCGTCCGCAGCTTCTTCTGAGGAGTCACCTTTCTTAGGGGGCTTCTTCGGAGTCATCTCGGCAAAGTTGTGGATGTTCCTCAGAGGAGACCAGCCAGGAGGACGTCTCCTAATGATGAGGATCTGAAACAAACACATTCTCGCTATCAGTGAGAAACAAGGGTCACCAACATAGAGTAAATAACATTAACGTTACCTATTTAGCTTTAGCACTGCAGCTATGAGGCTAATGCTAACAAGTAATGGAAGCTACTGTTTCTGGCCCTGCTAAAACACTTTAGCGCATGTTTATGGGACCACTGGGGGGGGCAGGGTTATAATTAACAGTCAGTTCTGAGATACTTTGAGAAGAACCAAACTGTGATGTCTGTACAACTGAACATCTTCAACACGGCAGATCTTGTGGGGGTTCTTGGTGTTCAGTGGTCAGAACCTACCAAACGTGCTCCAAAGATAGAGAACTGGAGAACCAGTGACAGGGTCCTGGACCCCGGAGACACACCTGTCTGGTCTGATTCCACAGAGGATCTGCTGTAGAACAGACTGCTGAAGAAGTTCATGCTGCTCTATAGAAAAGCGGCAGAACACACAGTGCAGCGCCTCCTGCTGGGTATGGGGCTGCATAGCTGCAGACCGGTCAGGGAGCCCATGCTGACCCCTGGCCACCACCGCAAGAACCTACAGTGGTAAACTGGACCATGAAGTGATGGAAGAAGGTGGTCTTGTTTGATGCATCACACTTTCTTCAACATCATGTGTAAGGCCATGTGTGTGTGTGTGTGTGTGCCTGGAGAAGAGATCGAACAGAATGTGATGAAGGTGAGGCGGTGGAGGCAGTGTGTTGCTCTGGATGATGTTCTGCTGGAGAACCTTAGGTCCTGCGTTCATGTGGACATTCCTTTACCACCTAAACACTGCAGAACAAGCTCATCCTTCACGGAGACGCTGTTCCTAATGTCTGAGGGACAAACTAGTCCGACCCACGGAGGAACCACCTCACCGCTTCACCCAACGTAAAGGGCCTGCTGCAGAACCACAGACCTTCAGAAGTTCTTGTGGAGTCCAGACCTGGATGGGTCAGAGCTCCTCTGGTGGTTTTAATGTTATGGTTGATCTGTTTATGCTGCCGTAAACAGAGCCTAATACTTGAGCCTAATAGCTCAAGTGCTAAAAGAAACAGACACAAAACATAAATCTGGTCTTAATCCCAAACCTAAACCTAAAGATGTTCATGATCCCTGAGTTTCAGCCCCTGTGGGGTCATCTGGAGGACGTGTGAATGAAGAGTGATGTGTTTGTTTGTAAATAATTCCTCTAATTCTGATCTTAAAGCAGCGGTGAACCCTGACCTCTACAGGTAGCGGTCCCGATTCACACTGCACATGCGTCTCGGGCATCTCGTGCCTCCAGGGGGCGACGTCAACCGTGGAGTTGCAGTTGATGAACGCCTAAGAAAACACAAAAGAACATTCTGACATTCCTGTGAAACTGTGAGAACCTGAAGAGCATCTGGAACATCTGCACCTCAACACACTGCTGACCTGCCAGGGGGTTAGAGTTCTGCTCTATTCTTCTATTCTGTTCGGTTCTGTTTTACGACATTCCAATGTGTTTTGTTCTATTATGTTATATTTGAATTCGGTTTTGTTGTATTTGACTGTTTTCTATTCTGTTCTGTTTTACTACATTCTGTTGTGTTCTGTGCTGTTCTAGTCTGTTCTATTCCCATTTTATTCTGTTCTATTTACTCTGTTCAACTCTTACGTTCTGTTCTATGATGTTCTATTATCATCCTGTTTTGTTCTATTGAACTCTTTTCTATTCTGTGTTGCTCTATTCCGTTCACTTTCTGTAGTACTATTTTATTTTGTTCTATTCTGCTCTGTTATGTTTTATTTTTTTCTGTTTCACTTTTCTGATCTATTCTGATATGTTCTATTCTTTATGTTCTATTGTTTTCTATTCATTTCTATCTTCTATTCTACTCCATTTTGTTGCTGTTACTGTTTTTTGTTTGTATGCTTTAATGTTTATTTTTTGTTTGTTAAGCACATTGAAAGAACTCTATGTGTTATAATCTAGTATACAACTAAATTTGCCTTGTCTTGTTCTACTCTATTCTTTTCTTTTCCATTCTATTGTTTTTTTGTTCTTTTCTGTAAATATCTTTCCTCCAGTTTCCTACCTTCTCGTTTTCTTCTGGGTGACATTCTTCAGTTACTTCTTTAAACTCTGATTTACTGCAGTTACTCTTCTGCATATCAAACCGCAGACGATACCTGAATCCAGCAATGACCTGAAACACACGCACACACACACAGAACATACAAGCACACACACACACACAATAGTTTTCACTAAATTTTAGCTTTTAACTACAATTAACTGGTGATAAATGACTAATTATTGATTATTTAGCATTCATTTTTTACTCAGTTATAAAATTATAATAAAATTATATTACAATAAAACATTTTATTCATAATCAAAATGGTTCCTCTCATTAAAACAAATCTAGAAAATCATTAATTTTATCTAGAGAGCTGAAATATTACAAATGCTAACTTTCTTCTAGCAAATTCTGAGATTTTCTGAGGACAGTGATTTGTAAAATTCTGTTTTTAGAACTGTAATAGAATTGCGTTTTTCTGAATTGAATTTTAAACTTTAGAGTTTTTGTAAATTTTAGACGTTACATTTCCCTTCTTCCGACCAAGTGTCAGCTGTAAGAAAGACTAGCCTGCTTCGTGGCCGAGCCGACGGAGTTGAGGATGAAGAAATGCGGGTGGTTGTGCATCAGATTGGCTTTGGCGAGAGAATAAGACAGAGACTCTTTGAGGTCCTCACTGTCCACGTTGATGTTCATGGGGCAGCCCAAACATGAGGCACGCCGGTGAGTCTCAGCTAGTGGAAGAATGAAAACGACAAATTTTTGTACACTACTACTACTGCTACTTCTACTACTACTACTAATAATAATCATCATCATCATCATAATAATACAGGGGGTCCTCAGGTCACATCATAGGTCTTGACATATGATGTTTTGAGTGTACAACGCTCACTCACATAACTAGTTTGGTCACTCATGGTGGGCAAATACGCAGTAACGCAGAATGTACAGTATATGCAGACTATGCAGTAATGCAGAATACACAGTATATACAGAATATACAGTATACGCAGAATATGTAGTAATGCAGAATACGCAGTAACGCAGACTACACAGTATATGCAGACTACACAGTAACAGAATACACAGTACACACAGAATACACAGTATACACAGAGTACACAGTATACACAGAGTACACAGTATACGCAGACTACGCAGTAACGCAGAATATGCAGTATACGCAGAATATATAGTAACGCAGAATACACAGTATACGCAAAATACTGTCATGCCCAGTCCGTCTCGGTCACACCCCCAGTGAGGGTCGCGTCGTTTTCCTGTGCCAGAGGAACCCAAAGTGGTCGAAACTATAGTACCCTCAGTGCCTATACTATCCCCGATCTTGTGGGGTCTAGATGTTGAAATTGTATGCGCCAATGCGCATAACCCATTACCCCAGTCTTGTCCAGGAGATAAAGTATTCATACCAGAAGTGCTGAGGAAGTCAGTGATCGAGTGGGCACACACTACTCCTGCCACAGGGCATCCAGATATCCAGCGAACAGACGAGGTTCTCACTCGATAGAGTTCTCACTCGTAAGTATTGGTGGCCTTCACTACGGGCAAATGTGGAGAGGGCTGTGAAGCCCTGTCCCGTTTGCGCTGTGTCCAAGGTTTCTGGTCAGTTGCCTGTCAGTTAACACGTGCAGTGGACTTTGTCACGGATCTCCTGGCTTCCAAAGGGTACTTGGTGGTTTTGGTGGTGGTGGGTATGGTTCATCCCTTTTAGTTCCTTACCCAACGCCCCTGAAGTAGGCATGCCCTACGGCATCCCAGACGACACCCTGTCCGTCAGAGGTCCCCAGTTTACCTCTGGAGTCTGGTCAGCATTTTTCAAGAAACTGGGGCCCACTGGGTGCAGGGGAGGTGGAGCCCACGCACCCCGCAGCGATCGAGGTTGAGGGGGCTCCCACCTACGGTCCAGAGGAGAGGAGTTGGGTTCCGGCCAGCGAAATGTTTAGTCAAGAACTGGTGGATGAGTTTCATCGTAACCAGCCAGACCAAGGCGTGATTGGTGAGCAGCGCTCAACGCAGCCTCTCCACTGTGTGTGGAGCAACTCGACTGGCCACCCGTGTGAGTGTGCCTCCAAACTTCATCTAGTGTCTCGGATGAGTAGCCGAGTCCCGTCTGGAGTGATGATCCTCCAGGATCAGTCCCTGCGTTTGTTTATTGAGAAGCTTGTTTTCGTTTGGAGTTCTGTGAAGCTCACTCTAGTACTTGTGCTAATTAAAAAACTCTATTAGTAATACACAGTATACACAGAACACACAGTATACACAGAATACACAGAATACACAGTATACGCAAACTACGCAGTAACACAGAATGCATAGTATACGCAGACTACACGGTAACGCAGAATACACAGTATATGAAGACTATGCAGTAACGTAGAATACACAATAACGCAGAATACACAGTACATGCAGAATACACAATAACACAGAATAAACAGTATATGCAGAATACACATGATAAACGGGGGTTTACTGTATATAAACTGTAGGTACAGAGTATGCCATTGCTCTCCCAAAAACTAACCAACAAATAAACAAATATTTCCAAAAAAAGTAACTGTACTGTAGAAGGCAAAAAATGTTCTCAACTTTCAATGTAAGAGAATGGAACCAGGCATTTCTGAAATCCATTTCTATTGGAATGTTACACGAAGCAGCCACAATTATTATGTTAACACCCCTCATTCTATAGCCCTGGGGTGTCTCAGGGCTCTGAGGGTTAAACAGTGTAGTGGATAAGCACCTCATGACCCACCTGAGCATTCCTGTGAGAGAACCTCATTCGTTTCTTTGAGCAGGACTTTTGCATTACAAAATTGGATCTAGGGAGTAAAAACAAAAATCCACAAAATCCAAATAAAACAACAACAATAATAAATTGTTCAATTCTTTTAATGGAGGTTTAAAAACAGTGTGTAAGAAAAACACGAATATGGTAAAGTTGTAAAAAAAGTAAAGCAAAACTGAAAATGTAATATTAGTGAAAAAAGTAATAAAATGTCAAAATCATGGGTGTAACTGTTTAATCATTCCAGTTTTTGAGGCATGGCAAAATAAAAGATAATAATAAAAATAATAATATGTTTAATCTGGTGTTCTGGACATGAACTATATTTAGATGTAGGTCTAGAAAACTTCCCTTTATTTCTTAAGCGCTTTTAACAACAAAAGTGTTTTAAAGGAAGATTAAAACTGATGGTTTTAACAGAGAACAAAAATGTAAAAAAATGATTGAAATGAAGAGAAATAAAAAAAATTCAAAAACTTTTAAGGTATACCTTGGAGTGGGGCAGTAAATAATCACACTGGCTCCACAGTTTTTCTCCCCCTGCGGGACAGTCGGACTCCCGCGCTGTGAAACTCACCATCAGTATTTCCTCACTTTCATTCTTGGCCTGAGAGGGAAAAAGTGTAAAAAAAAATTTCATTATAAAAACTCATTTTAGCTCTAAAAACTATTTCTAGCTCTTTTTTTGAGTAAAATCTAAATCTAAGTGTAAAACCTCATTCTAACAGTAAAAACTGATTCTTACTTTACAAATTAATTCTAACAGTAAAAATGAATTCAGCCAATAAAAATACATTCTTATTGTATAAACTAACTGGAAAAATTATTCTTAGTGAATAAATGAATTTTGGTAGTAAAAACTTGTTCTAACAGTGTAAACTAGTTCTACCTGTAAAAACGCTAAATTCTAAGCATTCTTACTTTAGAAACTAAATCAAACTGTAAAACTTCATTGTAAAGTAATTCTTACTGTTTAAAGTAACAATAAAAACACATTTTTAGTGTATAAAACAATTTTAATAGTAAAAACTCATTCTACTTTTGTAAAGTAATTCAAACTGTAAAAAAAACTCATTCTAAGCATGTAAGAACGTGTAAAAATAAAGGATCCTGTGTGAAGAGCAGGGCCCAGCACTGACCTTTGAAGCCTCCAGGATCTGAAACAGGGCCAGCTGCTGGCCTCCCTCCGTTAGGTTCTTATTGTGCTTCTGAAGGATCAAATCCACCACGTCCTGCACGATTTTGTCATCACACCCGAGCTCCGTGTCCTCCTGAGCACTCGACCTGGCGAAGAAGAGCCAGGTGAGGGCGAAAAGTGTGCGGATCCAGTGTCGTCTCATCACTCCAGCGGCGCTCGTCTCGTCCCTGGAGCTGATTTGGGGGTCTGAAGTGGCCTGGCTGCGCTCTGGACCCAACTAACCACTGACCGGCTGTTTTATCGCTACAGAAGCTTGGCCTGTGGCGAACAGGAAAATGTTTACTCACCAGCCCACACACTCTTTATAAATCAATACTGCCTGGGGTCAGAGGGTCAGAGTGCTGTCAGGCTTTAAAACTGATCACCAGCCTGAACTCAGAAAGTACAACTCAGAAATCCTCAACCACTACTACAATAACAACAGAATATGATTTTAGTTTATAAAAACCAAACCAGTCAGCACAATCTTCTCCTCACTTTCAGCTTTAACTCTAACAAAGTCACACCTGAATCTTCTGACCTGCAGGAGTGGCGGATTTTTTGTCATTTTGTAAAAAACATACAACAACAAAACTGAGACTCACACGACTGTTTATTAAAAAATTTATTCTAAAACGTTTAAAACCTTTCTTTCAGCACTGAAACATCATGAACTCTCCCCAAAACCAGTACTATCATAATCTGGACCATAAAACACTTTCATATGAATAAACCGTCTAACCTTCATGCTCCAGTCAACCTGTAGAGGTTAAACTGAATGATGTTTCTGTAGATCTGAACTTATAAGGTTTAAACACAACAAACAACAAACAGCA
>JBBPCX010078765.1:8699-29196 GCA_037974365.1 Hydrocynus forskahlii
TCTGGGCCTGTTCTAGGCAGTGAAGGGAGACGCAGACACAGACATCTATAATCTTAACTTTTTATTTTTAAAACAAAAAGGCACAAGGGCCTAAACACAAACAGTCCCAGAGACAGGTCGAGTGAAAACTGGAACAAAAAGTTACTTAAATATAAACACCGGTCAGCTGTAATTAATGAACTCTAAATTCAAATCCGGTGTACATAGCTTCAACTTAAAAGTCCACTTCTACAACACAGAAAAGGGTGGCCTCTAGTGGCCGCCGACCAGGGATGTTACAATTGACTGTCAAATGAAAAATGTAAGTTAATAATACAAAGTTCTTTATTTTTATTAATATAATCAGATTATTTATTTATTTTTTTTATTTATTCATTATAATAACATTAAAATGTTTTTAATATTTTACTTTAAATGAAAAATTTTAAAAATCAAGACAGAGCTGAAGGATATCCTGAGCAGTGCAATTTTTTTAAATGGCATTTTATGGCTAATGTGGGTTAAAAGATTTTCAGTTTTGTTGATTGATTTTATTTGTTTGGTTCTTTGTTTCTTTGTTTGTTTAGTATGTGATGCATTTAATGTTGAAATTACTTGTCGGCTAGTTTTATTATATTTCTCAGTCACCTTCATACTGTGGTACTGTCGGGACCTCCACAGAGACTTCTGAAGCAGCTTTTAGAGAAGCTGACTTGGCTACACTCTCTGTAATTTCATCCTTTCAGCACCTTCAACAACAAAGTAATGTGGGCCTGCGGAGAACCCCCCAAAACTCCCACAAACAGGATCTAAATGAGTGCCAGCGTCTTCATTTCCCAAAGCGACACACCAGGGCTAATTACAATAAAAGCTCTGTAGACAACAACAACAAACACAAACACCACAGTGCCACTGAGAGGCAGGCTGATTTGTCTCCTCACTATTTACACAGCTAATGGCACAGCGTTTGACATGGATAAAGATGTAAGTTGGGGAAATGAAGAAAATTACAGCAACAACTTTTGCATGCCCCCGCTCATGAGATGCAGATCTAGTTAAACAAAGAAAAGGTGTTCAATTAGACTTAATCAAACCATTAGAGCTAATCACGAGGAGATGGGGAGCGGTTAATATTGTGGAGAAGGTCAGGCCGGAGATCAGCTGTTAATTAAGGAGGTCTAAGGCTGAAATTTCCACAGGATTTTACAAAGATCAACAACAACTCTATAGTTTGATTTTCCGGACTCACATTTAGCTTAGGCCTGTGGGTACAAAGCTAAATTCACCAGCCCACAAGCCCGCTGGTTTGGTTTAGGGTAGTCTTGAGGTGAAGCTTAAGTATGTTTGGAGTGCTCAATTCAGTGGTATCTTACGCTTTAAAAAATAAAGATAACTAAATGCTTCTTGGCTTGGCTGTGGTTCAAGGAAAGACCTATAATTTTCATAGAACCTTTGCATCATATGAAGGTTTTTTAAACAAAGGAACACATTCACACATCTCATCTTAATATTCAGTTTTATACTCACATTGCCGACACTTATGTAAATGTTCATGATATATCAAAACTGAATATTTCTGGTACCCACTGAATTACTTCAAACTGTAATTCTAAATGACATTTCAACATACTACACCAACAATTCCTGATTCGGATTCAGTCCATTGAAGACAGTAGTGCTGTAGTTTTTTGTGGTCTCGGTCTTGTCTTGGTCTCGACTCTATTTGGTCTCAGTCTTGTATTGGTCGCGACTCTATTTGGTCTCGGTCTTGTATTGGTTGCGACTCTATTTGGTCTCGGTCTTGTATTGGTCGCGACTCTATTTGGTCTCGGTCTTGTCTCATAGCAGTCTCGCTGGGATGGGGAAAAAAAGAGAAAACCGCGCATCATTACAGAACAGTATCATTATTTATTACGCGCCTCAATTCAAATGCAACCAGTTAGATGCATCTATTTTAAAAACATGTTACACTGTATACAGTTTCTCAACGGACACTGCCAGCACTTCACAGTCCACACACATTATACACATCACATCATAGCGAAGTCTGCAAATAAATGTCCGAAAATGTCAGCAAAGTTGGCAGTAATTAACTTTGGCTTTATAGAACACAAAGAGTATATTTGCAAAACCCGATTTTTTCGAACCACCTTGACAATATAATTGAAAAGATAACATGAATTTGATTTAACAAGTAATGACACTTTACAGCAATGCCTTTTTTCTCTACAGTTCTGAGTAATGTGATGTTGATTCTAGCCCTAGCCTGTTTTCGATCTTGGTCTTGGTCTTGGTCTCGACCAGCCTTGGTCTTGGTCTCGCCTTAGTGTGTCTTGGTTTTGGTCTTGGTCTTCATACCCTCCAGTCTCAGCAATGTCTTGGTCTTGATACCCTCCGGTCTCGGCAATGTCTTGGTCTCGGTTTAGGCGGTCTTGACTACAACACTAGCAGACAGTAAACAAACCCACTTTCAGCAGCCGGTGTTTATCTACTATTGGGTTGTAATTGAAAAGTAGGTATCAGAAAAGGTATGAGATGCTCAGCCCTAACCACTCCTCATGTTTTAATTACACATATGCACATTTTACAAATTTAGAACCTCATTACTCATAATGCAACTGTTAAAAAAAAAAACGGGGCAGCTGATAGCCTAGTGGTTAGGGTGTTTGCCCTGTGATCAGTAAGTTGTGGGTTTTATTCCCAAGACTGCTAAGCACCACTGAGGTAACCTGCGCAAGGTTCCAACCCCACACACTGCTCCACGGGCGCCGTGTTCCTGGCTGCCCGCTGCTTCGCTTGGTGAATGGGTTAAATGCAGAGAAATTATTTTGTGCTGTTCACACTGTGTGCTGTAGGAGCCCGGTCTCACAAGATTTTGTGAAGCCATCACGATATACAATCTATTCAAAAATGTGCTGCAATCACGCTTTAGGCCTTTTTCTCGTGCTAGGACAATGCATCACTACCCTATGTATTTTAATGCGCACAGCATAACACTGCCAGTATCAGCACTAACTGGTGACTGAGGGACAGTAGGAGAGAAATAATGAGTTGATTCCTTATCATTTTTGTTTGCAAAGCGGTTGAAACAGGTTGAAAGGCCGTGAGACGGGGAAAGTCCTTAACCCTAACACTAACACTAACCTTAACCCTAACCCGAACCCTAACCCTAACGCTAACCCTAACCTTAACCCTAACTCTAACACTAACCCATACATAGGATAGTGAAACGAAAAAAGGTGTAAAACGTAATCGCAGCACGTTTTTGAATAGATTTTCTGTCGTGATTGCTGCACGAAAAATCATGAGATCGGGTTGGCTGTAGTGTGTTCATGTATGACAGAATGGTCACTTTCACTTACAGTTTTGGTTTAAAAATAGTTTTATATCATGGACAGTCAAGCTGATAGATAGATAGATAGATAGATAGATAGATAGATAGATAGATAGATAGATAGATAGACAGACAGACAGACAGACAGACAGACAGATAGATAGATAGATGGATAGATTGTATCATTACAAGTTTTTAAAGGTTATTTTCTGACGTGTATTCTGTAAAGGTTAAGGACACGTTTTGCTTGAACAAAACGCTGAACACAGACATCATTTCGCTGAGCTGTAAAAGCAGATTTGATTCTTCTTCTAGTGATGAATATTTACTCTTCCAACTGCTGACTGGGTCAGAGATGAGGTCAGTAATGCATGGAGAGAAATCTAGTCCAAAGCAAACTTTACACGCTGAAAAGCACGCTTATAACCAAGCTGCCTCTTTCAAGGTGCTGTTGGATGTGATGGAATCAGCAGTTTAGAAGGACATCATCTGCATAATACTTTCAACATTACATGGCCACAAAGACCTTAAAGTATTGCCAAGCAGGCAGTTATCAACACAACCTCATTTCCTGCCAAACATTCAGTTTGTGTGTGATAGTCATTTAAAAAAAAACTGTGAAACAGCTATAACAGGCTCAAAAGCATATATTATCTTATGGAAATTTTAAAAACACTTTGACAAGGTACTTCATTAGGTGCACCTACCATGTATTTAAACTCACTGTACATTGTATCAACCCCACATACACAGGCACAGTGGGTTAGCGCTGTTGCCTCACACCTCCAGGCCTTGTGTGTGTGGAGTTTGCATGTTTGCATGGGTTTCTCCTAGCACCCCGTCCAGGGTAAGTCCCTGCCTCATGCCGGCTCCGAGATAGGCTCTAGATACCAGCGACCTAGTAAGGATTATGCAGTTACAGAAAATGAATGAGTGAATGAATACATACAGGTGAACTTTGTAGTTTACAATGACAGAACTTCTATATAACATCTGTTTCTCTAAGTCCTTTATTAGCCACCACCATTTACCCCATTCCTTAATGGCTTTGACCCCCAAAGGACCTGCTACTAAAGTTTTAAAATACGTTGATGTTTTTACATAAAAAAATTTTTAACACCTCAGTGATCAACACTTTACATCTTTACACTTTACAACGTGGACCAACAGGTTAGATATGTTTAATAATGTGGACAGTAGGTGCATGCAAAAGCACCCACACACACAAACACACACACACACACATGCACACACACACACGCACGCACACACACACACACACACACACAGAGTTGATGTCATCACAGAAGAACCACTTTCAAATTAATCTTTTGAAGGATTAGTGGTAGTATAAAGGAATACTCTAATAGTTTACACTTTCTGTAGCATACAGTTACTTAGCACATATCACAGGGAATCATTTACATGCTTTTACAAAGTAAATGCCTACCCTGTACTTAGTAAATTACCCTGCACTTAGGACCCTATACGTAAGAAGAGAACAAATTCTTATAGACTCAAGATACATTTATAACAGAAGTCAAAGGGCACTGTGTTTTGAGTCAACTGGTCGTTTTCATGTTAATTGATTATTTTACATAACCAAACGGTGGTTCTTCTTTGGTGTCATTCCAGATAACCTTTTTGGGATATATCTGCAATAATATTAGGGTGAAATGATTTAGTTTAAAGTCTAAAACAACTATGCAAGAACACGTCCTGAACTCTATGTGCGTTTATTGAACTAAGGATTCAGTTTGATTCAGTTTGTCTGGGGATCAAGGGGCACACAGAGGTCCAAAAGCACAAAAGCAAATAACAGAAATAAAACTTGCTCAGATGAATAGCCTGTAACACCCACAGCCCTGCAGGCACATCACGCTGAACTGCACTCAACCGCTCCGCTCCATTCCTGCAGTGAGTGTGTCTGTACCAATAAGCATCAGTACACATACACACACACACACACACACACACACACACACTGACCTCTACAACGTTCCCTGCTACATTCAAACCCACACGCAATACTGTTGGGGGAGTGATGTCAGAAACATTTATTTAGAACTGGAAGCAAAGTACTTTGTTATAAATCCCAGTGAAGCTAATTACCCCATGTAACAATTTAAACCAGCATAAATGAAGTGAATAATTTGCTTTTGGCTGATTTGATTGAGGCTTATTGAGAAAAATGTTTTGACATATCTTTTTGGTAATTGTCTTATGCCATATTTAAATTCCATGTAACTGATTTTCATTTTAACAAAACGTGTCATTTTAATTAATTTTCATACCAGGGATATTTTGAATAGGACTATAAACATCAGGTTGCATGACTATTGACCCTTTTTTATATAAAAATCTATATAAAAGTCTCCAGAGGCTAAAACTGCATTGTGAGGTGTGAGAAATGCATTTTAGAAGGGATTTTGCTGTCGCAGATACTCAGGCTTTGACACTCTGCTTACACAGACCTCCTGATGTCAACAGCACACTAAAATCACCACACATTTCAGAATCCTCACTTTCATGGATGCCCACAAATGGGTTAAGCTCAGTCAAAGTTTTATTGGATCTTTAGGGATTAAGGATGAGGACAACATTGACAACCTAAAATAGTACAGGAAACACCTGAAAGCCATATCAAAAAGATAAAGCCTGACCGAGAAGTTACCCCAAGTGACCTTTCTCAGAGGAGGAGCAAACCCCAATGGGAAAAATGGATCTGCTGACCCCCTAAAATGTATAGATGCATCCACAACAAATGACTCCCTCATGCAACCCAAACAGCAACTCTCCACAAGACCTCTTGCTGCAATGTGGCAGGCACATCACCAATTCTCAGCTGGTGTTTCATTGTTCAAGAGGGGTATCATCAGGCAGGGGTATCATCTGGCAGAATAACCATTGTCAGCAACTAGATGGCCTTAAAATATATGCCTTTCCAGTAGAGTGCACAGATGGTTGTTATCAAAAATGCTGTCATGAGTTGATTCTGGCCAACAAGCTACAGTGTCGGTTCCTTCTCATCACACAAGACTTGAACGGTTTTAGAACATCAGCCTCTCCTGTTGCAAAACAGCTCTTTATTTCCCCAACTAGGTTTCTTCTGTCGGAGAGAACCATATATACAGTTTTTTAACTTGCAAATGTTCTCACTACCCCAACCATCATCTGGAAACAACTGGTAGCATAAACCTCCAAGGCTATCAGAAGCTGAAGCAAGGGTACATTTCAAAACTTAAAAACCTGAGATGGTCCCATATTTATCTTTGAAGAATTACTTCATTTTTTCCAATCCATCTAATATATGCTGCCATTATAAACCACCTTAGCCACAAGTGTAAAACTGAATCCTTGAAATGTAAATGTATGTACAAAGAAATGGAGCAATGCTCCTACTCTCATTTTGGTTTCTCCGGCTGAGTTGATTTTTAGCACCTGTTATGCATTTCAACCCAGCCTGAACCAGAATCCAGTATCTATTCTCCGTCATGCCTACTGGCTACTGGAGCTCTGCGTTTTTTGTCTATGCTGTCTGTAGCAAAGAAATTGAAAAAACTATGCCTGGCAGTCCCTCTCCCACTAAACACTGACCGCCACAGTGGGCTATAAAGAGGCTTCTGTAACTGTTTCTGTTTCACTGTATATCAGAAGCTATACTTAGTTCAGCATCTCTTTTGTTTGCGTTTCCCTCCAAAATCCTGAAATAAAGAGTGTGTCTGCTTACTAGCCAGACATATGACAGAATTAAAATAAAATCCTAAATGTAACTCTGTTAACCTTGGACTATGTTCAAAATTTGCGTGACTGGATTGTTTGGTAAATCTTGATTTAATCTACTACTAGGTGGCAGGAATATCTATTATTAATATCCTTCGGAGGTGAACTGCCACCTTTTGTTAAACATTCTGCTTTTGTTAAGCATTCTGGCTTATTCTGTTTCTCACAATCCAAGTAATTCCAAATTCACATTATATAGAAATGTACTCATCAGATCTCAGACGTGTAGTGTCTGTATTCTAGAGCAAATATTCTTCTTTATTTTGCTATTTTCTTTTCCCAGTAACATTATTTTGTGAGCTACACAATGTTTTAGTCTCACAAAAGAAAAATGGATAGAAATACTTGTGGATTACATGAGATCTGATGCAAGAATCTTTTCTCTTCTTTTCTTCTCTCTTTTTAGCTACTTCTGACAGGACACAGCTGTAATTGGTTGCTTTTAAGACTAAAAGGATGGAAATGTTAAAGTTGCAGGAGGGTGCACACACGTACAGAATTGATGTATGTAGGCTCACTTCTATAAGGTGCATTGCAGGAATATCTGCAATAAATATCCTTTGGCGTCGGACTCCGACCTTCTGTCCTATTCAATCCAAAGAAACAGATGAGCGTTCTCAATAAATAATATATATAGACACTGTGCAACATTCTATTCTATTCTATTGCAACTATTGAAAATATATTGGAAATTCTTGTGTAATAGATGGCTCGGAATTAAAAGCTCTCCAGCAGCGATGTCTGGAGGTGCTCCACTGAAGTCATGCCACTGATATTGCGCAATGATACAGTGCAGTCATGCCATCAGGAAGCCGCTCAAGCTCTGATGTGAGGGGGCGTCTGTTACCATGGAAACTACAAAGCAAACTTTGCAAAGTTAGTGGACCAGCATCATCTCTCTCCCACCAAGAAAGCGGTGGCATAATGCTGCGGAAGAATGAAAACATTTTCTCTACTCCATTGTTCTAGACAAAGACAGAGACATCTAGGCAGAGATATTTATGTAGGTTTACAGCTGGTATATTGTTTTAACTTTACGTCATTATAGTGAAAATGTGACACATTCAGTTTGCTTAATTTAAACGCAGGCACAATCCCAGAACAAAGTCAACAACATTAGAAATAACTGGGGGATAGACAAGAAAAGAGAATGGTCAATAAAAACATAAAATGAAATAAATGTGCAGATAATGTGTTTTAATGGTTATATAACCAATATATATATATAACGCTTTAACTGCTAAAATAAAAATACGGAAATGTTTCTTCTTTGGGACCAATGAATACTATTTGTTACGTAAAAACTTACTTAAAAAACTTAATTGGCTTATTTTCCACAACATTGCCAAACATTCAGTATAACTGCCGTCCAATAGATTGTTTACAGTGATCATGCAAACATTTCAAGGGTTTTCAAAGGTATAAGCAATGTGTAGCTGTTACACTACCAGAGCTGTTCTAAGTACACTCACATGAAAGACATCACTAAAATAGACAGCACTTTAATAGAACCTTTCCAACAATGTGAGGTAATCAAGAGGAACGTAAAGGCTCATCTCATAGTTCTCAAGACCCCGAAGCCTTTCGGAAAAAACGGAGCTGAAAGTGGAACTTTTGGAGAACGAGGTTGCTGTTCTCCATAAAGCTATCAGAGCATTCCACAATAAAAAATATTCAAATATGGTGGTTGTAGTGTGATGATTTACTGTTCCTGCAGAAGATCATGTACACCCATTCAGTGCAGCTGTACAAGAACAAGACACACACACACATACACACAGATCAGCAGTGAAATGCAACCTCTACATCTAACTAGAGCGTGTTGGCCTAAAACTGTCTACGATACCAGTCTCAGCTCTCAGTCGAGCCTGACCTCTGTCTGGGATACTCTCTACAGGTCCAAGAAAAGTGCCAGAGGAGTTCCAGAATAACCAGCACAAACAAAAAACAACCAGACCCCAGACAACGAAAAATAAAAGAGCAGTGACAATGTGTGTTTCTGAGGTAGGGTTGCATGACCTTCTTCTTCTAGCCTCTTCACAGCCCCTCAGAGGCAATAAAGAATAATTGAGGTCCTGAATGAATGCTCAACTACAATTCCTTTGTTTAATAGCCTCACTTCAATGCAATGGAAGCATTTGGCATGCACTGTCACTCATAAAAACAAACCTTTGATGGTCACGCTAGTACGTCCCCAAACATCTATTTAATCTCTCATTAAAAGGAGGTAGCATTCATAACCCGATAGTTAAACAACATAAACCAGGAAGGAGACAAATTAGGTAGCAGTCTGGATTTTTCCAAATGCTCTCAAAGCACCAATTTACCAAAGACCAGAGAGCTGCAGGGTGAAGCACATAGAAAAAGATATTTCACCTGGCCAATTAAACAGCACCCAGCCCAGACTCATGGGTCACTAGGGCTTTCAGAGCACCATCATCATAAATCATCTGCTTTCAGTCTTTATTTAGTCTCCAAGAAGAGTGGTGTATTGAAAGTGAGTTCGGAAGTCCAGTCGTGTTGTTGTAGACCTGGATTTTGTAAGGCTATTTCAGGCAACACTTACTGCAAGCTTAGTGTAGCCCGGCTTCTATCATACACGTGATACTACAGAATCTCCGCATGAGCATCTGGACAGCAATCTTCATCATAACTATGTCTATCTCAAACTGTCCAACCAGCCTGGTGTCAGATATTTCTCAGTATGGTACAGCAAACAGCTAGCAGTCATGATTGTACTGAAAGAGATCAGTGTTTTTATCTTATGCAATAATTCTCTGTAGAGCTGTTTTGTCATCAAGAGCAACAAATGAGACTGAAAACATCATGTCTAGAGTGCAGGAAGAGCTCCACTCGCTGCAGAGCGCGGGATCTGTCACTCTTGTTGAATGCTGAAAAACAGCTTGTTCTTTGTGTTTATTTCTTCAGGATGACAGCAATGGCTGAACGAGTCTATGCTGCAGAGAAGTGACAGGGTTTGTTGTCACCTTCCTTGATCGATGCTGTCTGGCAGGAGAACGTATGTGTGCGTGTGTGTGTGTGCATGTGGGTGGGGGAGATTTGTGAGCGTGACCACACCGTTTGTTCATGATTGTTGTGAGAAAGACCCTATCATCAAAGGACAAGCAATCCTGAATTAATCCTTTCAGTTCTATATGAAAGCTTCACTGCTTTTGCATCTGCTTGTGTTTCGCAAAGATCATGTTAATATTTCTGTAAGTATTATATATCTGCAGATACAGCAAATGAGATTATTTCACCAAATAAACACATGAATAAGAGACATTAGCCCACTGGTACAAAAAGATTAAATAATGTGTAACAGGCTTGCCCTCTCTGGTCTCACTCTTCTGTTTCCTGCTCCTCCTGTCACCCCTTGATTTTGTTTATGTGCTTTCTGTTTATTTTAGCAGTAGCACTTGCTGTATTTGCTTGTTCTGTTTGTAAAGTGACCACTTGCCATACATTAACACAGCACAGCACAGTGTGAGCAATGTGAATTTTTTTCTCTGCATTTAACCCACTCACCAAGTGAAGCAGCTGGCAGCCAGGAACACAGGGCCCAGGAGCAGTGTGTGGGGACGGTACCTTCCTCAAGGGCACCTCAGAGGTGCCACTAGCAGTACTTTTTGTTTGTAAGCATAAAAAAAGTCTGTGCAGTTTGCATCTGCACCCCTCCTTGTCTTCCCTCACCGCACAATGTTACAGAATGGAGGAAATCTAAACTGTAGGCCTAAGCCAATATCTAGTGCTAGTACCATGTGGCAGAACAAAAAAAGTTTTATCATTACAATCATTACAAAAGTTGTATTATTATTATGTCGCGAGTGAAAACTAGGGCTTTGTAGTTAGTCCAATTACAGACATTATCAGCAGAAAGGAGATTCACAAAGATGACCAGATGCATTTTTGCCCACAAAGTCCTTTAATACGGAGTATCCATTGATATTGATCTGACATTTGTCTCTTCATTCAGAATACTGTCACAGTGTACACAGTTTATTTAAAGCAGCCTAATTTAGGCAAGATTTTTTGTGCTGTTTTGTGAGCCAATGACCCAAATGTTGAGCCAATGATCCAATGACCCAAATCACAAATGATTTAAGTCTTTTTTTAGTAGTTATTTCAAATACAAGAAGGTAGACATCCGGTTTTAATTAGAAATATCTGTGCACAGAGCATTGGCAAGAATTCTGCTGGTTCTCAGTGTCCTGATTCTGGCCGGAACACAGAGGTGACACGTTCACAGGAGGTACTTGAATTTGTGTAGCAGTGTAGCACTCACAGGCTCTGGCTCACTAGGACAGTTCAACAAAAGTCACATGAGCTTTACTCTGAAACAAGATAAATCCAATAGAGTCAAGGGGTAAATCAGTCCACCAGACAGAGTGGGCGCACTGCCTGAGCACAAGATGCTTGGGGGGCTGTATCATGGCTAACACAAAGACAGATACAAACACAGACACAACAAAGACAGACAAACTGACCACAATAGTGAGCAGACCAAGGACTAGTCGAGACCAGTGATGAGGGAGAGGTGTGCTGAAGGGGTGGTAGTAGTCTAGTGGGTAAACATTGCAGGTTCAAACCCCACCTATAAGGTACCTAAAATCTCTCACCAAGAAAGCAGTGGCATTATGCTGCCGACGAATCAAAACATTTTCTCTTCTCCATTGTTCTAGACAGAGACAGAGACATCTAGGCAGAGATATTTATGTTCTAGCTATTAAATCAAGACAAACATAACCTGTGAGTGTAAAACTGAATCTCGTAACATTTATCATAAAACTTTCTTTAATATCACATATATCAAACAAATATCTTGTGATATTGTGATACATGTTTGCCATATTGCTCAGCCCTACGTGTTTCGTATTAAAAGTTTCTATCAATGTGTGAAGCAAAAGCCTCATAGTGCAGCCGTTTTGTTGTCAACAGTGAAAATAACTGCTTAAAAACATTACTGCAAGACTGATTTGCTTAGCGATTTCAATGTTTTTCTCTTAAATAGAAATCTTTAATGTGGCTTTCTCAAGCAGCCCCTAATGCCTGTAACCCCTGTTTTGCTCCTAGGGAGCAGACACAATGTTTGTTGAGTGCACACATCAATTGCCGTGTCATTTTGCTTTGTAGGACTCACTCAAAATTGGCTTTTCAAGGCACAC
Source organism: Hydrocynus forskahlii (assembly GCA_037974365.1). Taxonomy (NCBI): domain Eukaryota; kingdom Metazoa; phylum Chordata; class Actinopteri; order Characiformes; family Alestidae; genus Hydrocynus; species Hydrocynus forskahlii. The sequence continues at coordinate 20,961 of JBBPCX010078765.1, forward strand.
AAATGCAACATTGGAGGGAAAAGATGTAATTAAATAGCATGAGCAGAACAAAAGCAGCTTCTTGCCCATTTGTCCTCAAGTCTTCACTAGCACTTCCACAGAATACAGAGAAGGGTCTGGGGAAAAGAACACAAAAGCAGACTATTTATTCAAAGTAAAATTAGCATTGCTTAAATAACTGTAAGCACCTGAATACACATTACAATTGAACAGACCCATCTGATAATTCATTCAGATCACGGAGACGCTATTGAGGCCAAGCTTATTAGGACAGAATGCTTAATAGAATTAAACAACATAATATCATTTGTTGAGCTAAGGTCTTTAACTTAACAAAGTCGAAATTGTTTTTTTAAAGGAGTGGAGATTGCTCTGCAGCAGACGTGCCCATTTCAAATAAAAAGATACAGCATGGTATTCAAAAGCCTTGCTATTTTGAATCCTTTGGCACACAGTCACTGTGTTTTATTCAAGCAATTTGCAGTTTCACCAGGATCCACCAGGACCCTCTACACAGTCACTAAGTAATCCCATTTGATAACTACTCAGCTGTTTTAGTATGTTGTTGGTTTCAGCACTTTCACAGCTTATGGTAAAGGCTGTAGCACTGTTCTTTTATATTCAATGTGCTGCTTGCTCACATTAAAAAAAAACAGTCTAAAGCTTAGTTATGACCATTAAGTTTGTCAAATAATTCCCAAAATTAAAATGCCATTGTAAAATTAAAATGCTATTTTTTCAAAGGCAGAAATCCCCTTAATGTATAACCACCAGCACATTAATACTGTTAAACAAGGACATACTGTAACACTGATGCATAGAACTGCTCAGAAGCATCAAAAACAACTTGATTGCTAATGCTACTTGATGTCCCCTTTTGGAGAATGCTTAGCTTGTTAAATGTGAGTGGATGATTGAGTGAATGGGTGAGACTAATTGTGAGTGAGAAAGTGAGGTGCTTTGCATCTAAAGATGACACTCAGATCACATTGTGCATGTAATGTATTTCCTTTACATGCAGCATTGTGATAATACCATGAGCTATGATAAAAATTTAGATAATTATTCTGATGTAAAATTTTTGTATCGACACTCTGCAGTCTGCAGGCCTTGAGCAAAGTCCTCTTTGTGTTGTATTATTGCGAGCCTGCTTCTCACAAGATTTTGTGAAGCCATCACGATATACAATCTATTCAAAAATGTGCTGCGAACACGCTTTAGGCCTTTTTTTTGTGCTAGGACAACGCATCACTACCCTATATATTTTAATGCCCACTGCGTAACACTGCCAGTATCAGCACTAACTGGTGACTGAGGGACAGTAGGAGAGAAATAATGAGTTGATTCCTTATCATTTTTGTTTGCAAAGCGGTTGAAACAGGTTGAAATGCCGTAAGACGGGGAAAGTCCTTAACCCTAACACTAACACTAACCTTAACCCTAACCCTAACCCGAACCCTAACCCTAACGCTAACCCTAACCCTCACCAGTTATCTGATACTAGCGGTGTTACGCACTGTGCATTAAAATACATAGGGTAGTGAAGCATTGTCCTAGCACGAAAAGCATGATCGCAGCACGTTTGTCCTAAAGCGTGATTGCAGCACGTTTTTTAAAAGATATTATGACGTGATGGCTGCACGAAAAGTCGTGAGATTGGGTTGATTATTGCCTATGAGGAAGGTCTTGCCACCTCTGTTCAAGTATAAACACGAACCAGGTCTTAGAATGAGTTAGCTTAGGTGCAACCTTCATGCAATATTGAGGAATGTGTAAAATTTAAACTTGAAGACTGCTATAGACTGTTAATAACTAATTCTCTTTCAGGTACAATGCTGTAAACTTCCAGGAGTGTTGTAGTTTACCACTTCAGTGACTGCTTATTCACATGGCCTAATTTAACTGCACCAAATACATCACCTGCTGTGAATTGTCTTTGACATGTAGTATTTCATAATGTAATCAGTAAGCTTTTGTTCTAATTGTGTTGAATTACTGTTCACAAGTGTCCTTACTGACAGTGAGCAGAGTCTATGTGCACTCAACTAAAAAACACAAACCAGTTATCAAAGCAAGTCCTGTAAGATTGCTGGGAGATATCCTGGACAAAGCATGACTTTTATAGTGAGTTATGGCTAATTCTTTTTTCAGCAATGCAGTAAGTAAAGCAATCAAGTATTACAGTTGACCACAGCTATACCCTGACTCATCAAGTCATCAGTGACTGCTAAAGTTATTTAGCCTTGCTTGACTGTGCTGGGTAAGTCCCCTTCTCTCTATATACACTCTAGCTTGTATTACCTCTGGTTTTAATGTTCTTTAAAATTCAGCTTCAGAAATTTCTTGTCACACTCTATTTTTGTCACTGAGGAGCATCTGCTAAATAAATGAGCCAGTTTTTCTTGAGGTAAGCCTTGTTAGCTATGTGTTATTGACTTACAGTGCAGTTGATGGTTAATTCTCCTTACAGAACCCAGTTTGTAAACTTCTAGGCTTGTAGTAATCTACCACAGCCAATCTCCGACCATTTCATCAGGACAAGAGTAGCAACCGCTAAGTTATGAAACCTAGCTTTTCTGTACTTCTCAAAACAAGAAGTCTCAATTTGGTGCAACTGAGGCTTGAAATTGTGTTAGTATTGTGCAATATATACACTTAATGTATCTATTACTGGCCCTGAGTAGGGTCTGATTGCTTTTGCTCAAGTGTTAACCATGAACCATGTCTGTCACAGATTCCACCATCTTTACATTTTTAAATTATGTCATTTCGGGTGTGTAATTCTAATTTAATGACTGCGTGTCTTTTAATTTTCATTTTAATGAAATTAAAAGACACACTTATAGTAACAGTTTGGACACGCAAATTGATGCAAATGATACTCATTTCTCAGATAGTTGTGTTGCATTTTTCAAACATATCTGATTGAAGTGCCCCTTTCTTGTCGTTAGTTGGTTGACTCCCTTCCAACAAGTCATATGTTGGATCTTTACAAATGTATATTGTGGCACTTCAAACACTTCTCGTAAGTATAGTGATAATGCGTTTGCGTCTTGTGGGAGGTGCAGTAATAGATTCCCATGTTTATGACTTGGATGCAGCTTGGATGTTGATGAGATACGTCACACCTCCTCACTTTAGTTAGCATGTGAAAGTGTTTACTTTACCCACAGGATGAGCTTACCATCTGAAAGACACTTGTCTGTGAAATAAGGTTTCAGTCATGCCACTGCCAATGAAAAGTAAAAGAAATGGATCCTGCATCTCAAACATCTCAGAACCCACCTTGACCTCCGCATATTCAGTGGTTTTTAGACAAACAGATGCCCAGTCTGCCAGCCACTGAAAGAGCAGTGTAAGAGAGCAACAGAGAACCTAGCAGACACCAGCCAGCGTCAAGACCAAAATAACTGTGCATGGGGAAAATGTGGCCCCTTTTTAGCCCCCTTCTTTATGCTAGATCCCCTTCTTTATGCTATCACTGTACTTTTATTTTGTCTAAAAGGGAAATTTGTTTTGCTGCCAGGTATAACATGCATTACAAACAAGTGAGCAAAAAAGATCAAACAACATGCACAGATACAATTTACCATAGCCATTTAATCAGGACAGCCGCCATGTAGCCTAGCTTCAGCACGCTTGATTCCTAAATCTCCCTTCTGTGTATCACTCTGGCTTGTATTAACTCCGGATTTAATGTGGTTTAGCGATTGGCTTTAGCATCAACACCCTCTAGTATGCTCACTGAGGGAGCCTGGCATCTGCAGTGCTGCACTGTGGCTATGCTAATCTTATCAGCGTATGCAGCCTCAGGCTCATGATGTATTTATTAGGTAGCTGAAAAGCCTCCATTTGTTAAACAGCGGGTGCGAGTTTTGCCCGACCAAGTGAATCAATACAGTATCTGTGTGGATACCGCAGTGTGGATTGAACAGTGTCAGATGTGTGTGTGTCCAGCACAGAGAAGAGGAAATGAATGTAAACACAATGCTGTTACCTCTTTGGTACCTCTCGCAGCTCAGCTTGAGTAAGCCATAAGCGTTGTGATAGCCAGTCAGTGCATCAGCTGGTGTGCAATGAATTGGCTTCAATAGTGTCTCCTTGATGAATTGGCCTCAGTTGTGTCTCCTTAGTTGTCTTGTCCATCAGTTTAAAATCGGTCATGTTGAACACTGATGCATCGTGATTCGGCAGCACTCATGACCTCTGATCTAATGTCAGCACTGATGTTGATACAATGTAGAAACACGGTTTATTGTATGCTTGTGCTTTGCTGATACACTGTTGAAAGCAGAGTGAATTTAATATAATGTTGCAAATATATAATACATTTATATATTATATTATAGAACATATCCTGGATACTTTTAGTCTCCTCCTGCTGTTCAGATGGGGACTGAACCTCCAGTCTTCTGTATGCAGGCCTCTACAAGTTTTTCACAAGCCTCTATAATGCAGTTGGTTGGTTATATTTTCAAAGTACTGAATTTACTATGCTTTTAAAGTTGACTCAGGACCAAATAATTAGAATAGACCTTGTTCAAGCATTAAATCAGTATTTGAACTAAGACATTAAAACAACTTTTCAACCATCAGTGAGTGCAGCTCAATCCCTGACATCAATTTCAACCAAAGTTGCATTCAGGTACGCAACCAAAGCTGAGCGGCAGTTAGTGCAGGTGTTTCACAATTAAGTACGTTTGTGTTGCTAGAGATTTTACACACCTCAGTGTCACTGCCAACATGACTGTTGTCCACCAGCCAAAGATTTTCAGCCAGTTGTGTTCTATGCTCAGAAATTAACTGCTGATGCAGGGCTGGATGGTAAGACAAACCGTGGAAAAAAAGATGGGCTATATACCTTCATGATGTACCAACAGGTTAGTTGTTTCTAATCAAGTGGCTTTTAGATGTACATTGCATTTAAACACTTTAGCCACAGCATTGTGCCGAATACACTCACACCGGTGCACATGTCTGCCTAAAGGTCTTCCTAAGTAGTATCTGGTCAACAGTTGTCCTACAGCTCTCTTTTTCCATTAATGGGCAGAAGTGGGCCGGTATACTTTGCATCAAATGGTGGGTTACAGTCAGTTAATGCACACATACAAAGTGCAAAAATTTGGTAGACTCTAATAATATGGCCAGATAGGCAACTTTTTGTGTATTATCACATATCGTTTTGCACAGTACACTGCATACATGCATTTGCCTGCTTCAGCTCATTAGGTACCTTAAAAGACATTTAAGAGTTCAAAGATTTAAAGCAGGGAAGGGTATTTCATTTTATTTTGTTTTGTTTTCCTAGCAGAGTCTAATTAGTGCTGCACTGCTTCAGCAGATTTTATACAGTTTATTTCCATGTGTAGGCCTACAAACACAACAGTAGTAACCCAAACCCAATTATAGTGAAAGAAAAGTAACTGAGAGGAAACAAATACAGACTTGCTGCTGCCTCAGAGCTACTGAACAGATAGAGAGTTCAGCTGCATGATTGACGCATGTGCTCTGGCATATTAATACATTGTAATGACTGCGGAGAGAGTAGCTGGAATAAATTATTCCAGCACTGCAAAACACAAGCATGGCACTAGTTAGGTGTGCTTATAGCTCTGCACAAGATCAGACATGATCTCTCTCACACACACACACACACACACACACAGTTTTTTCAGATCTTTTAATTTTTAACTTCAACTCATTAAATATATCAATAATATACTCCATACATCCAACTGTAACACTTGACTCCCTCGTGGCCACTTTTGGCCAATGGAAACCCATGAAAACTACATTCTTTCCTTGTTATTTACACTGTTAAATCATACAATTTAAGTTAAAATGCTTTCATTCTAAACTCAACACATGAGACATGTAGTTTTTAGTGTTTTCTACCAGATTATGTCATTTATCCATTTTTGGCCAAGCGAGCATTTTTATATAATAATCTTAGTTCCCAATAGGGAGTATGATGGCTTACTGCACTCCAATGGAACAAATGAGTGACACAATTTTGACATAGGTGTGACCTTAAGGATGTCAGATAGTGGTTTTGTGTTTGTGCATGAAAATAAAGTTCAGTGTTGTTGTTAATCAGTTACATATTTCAGATTTGTTCCATTTTTGGCCTCAGCAGCACTGAGAATAGAGAAAATGGCCATTTTTTTACTAACAAGTGCATTGTGCAAACAAACTGGTATTTGAAGGAAAAAAAAACAAAGGAATAAATGTTTGATACTTATGACAAGAACTGATGTTAGTTACAAACTTTATGTAGTAAAAATAGCAAAAAAGTAGATAACAATATATAAAAATTGTATATAAATATATGGCCATTATATAAAATATTATATAAAATTGCTTGGCCAAAAATGGATAAATGATATAATCTGGAAGAAAACACTAAAAACTACATTTCACAAGTGTTGAGTTTAGAATGAAAGCATTTTGACCTAAACTGTATGATTTAACAGTGTAAATAACAAGGAATTAAAAAATGTAGTTTTCATGGGTTTCAACTGGCCAAAAGTAGCCACACGGAAGCTGAATGTATAGTAAAAACGAGGAGGGCCAGAGGGTTAAAGTTGAAGAAAGCTGAAAAATGTCTTCAGCTTTGTACTCAGGCAAGCTCAGATAATAAATGGACTGAAGGAAATTTCCAGTATTCAGATCAGTTTGTTAGCTGAGAGTGTTTCTGCATGAGCAGGTAGGTTGAACTACATTCCATATAGCCCATTAGAGGTTCCTCAGACAAATCAACACATCACTGTGATGGGAAATGCTGACATGTGTTAGCATACTGTTTAGGATCGATCCATGTGGGAGAGAGACAGAGCGAGATGGGAAGAGAAACCAAGGGAACCTCGGTTCACCTTTATTCTCCCTTCAGCCTCCTGCTACTGTAAAATGCAACAGTATATCCACTTTGTTTACCATCATTTGGGCCCTTAAACACTCCAGGCTGTCTCCTCTGCCTCTGGTGGCTCTTCCCACAGTGGTATTCATTTCCCCATCCTCCAGAAGCTCTCCAGGTGCATTCATTAGCTCATTAACACACAGCATGGGACTGGACTTTGCACACATTAGACGGAGCTAGGAGAGGCAGGAGCGATTAGAGGAGACAGCCTCTGTCAGTTCTCCTCACCATCTCAGGAAGGAGAGCTCAGTAATGGAGCAGCTCCCCATAGTCTGCTGCCAGGGAGAGAGCTGAGAGAGGAGAAGAGAGGATGGTGAATTCTCCTACCACGAAGAACATAAAGAAGAACATAAAGAATGAGAATGAGTTGATTTCATTGTGGGCAAAAAACATTCCTTACAAAAAAAGTGTCATCTACATCAGAACACCTAGGGCCTGACAGGTCATGTGATAAAATTTTGTGAAGGAAAAAAAGATCTGTTTAATTTGCACAATCATGCTGACAGACAGCATTTAAATTTAATCATTTCATATTTCCAAAAACTGCAGACTTCCTGGAACATGGGAAATACTGTTTGTCCATTTTCTGTCTTACCATTGCTTTATTGAGCTTATCAGTCAAACGTTCAGTGTTAAAAAACTACATATGAATCACAGGAGTGTGAAGTTTTGATATTTTTAATGAGATACTGTACTTAATAAGGAAAAAAAATCCAAAAAGGCTCTAAAAAGGACTAGAGTTAACCCACTCATGCTTTAACATGAAAATGTAGACCCTTAATTCGTTAACCTGTGTGGGAGTTAATTACCTTGCTGGTTAAAGTGAATATTTTTCTTGTATCTGTGCTATACAGTTAATATGTCAGCTCAGCTCACTTATTCTATAAGCAACTTAATATTTCATATCAGATCACTTTTTCAGTAAATCTCAATATTTAAGATGCAATTCTGGTGTAAAAATTAAAAACTGAAAAAGTACAGTTTTGAAATATCACATGGTCAGATGAATTGAATTTAAATTTCTGATTTTCTCATGCCAATCCAACTAAATCTAGATGAGTTGGCACAAATGGACCCAATGTAAATGTAAAGTTGTGAAGATCTGCAGTGTCTACCCATGTCTGCAGTGCATACAGCAAGACTAAGTGCAGATGAAGCCATGTGTACAAACATTACAGTATTGTCAATGTGGTGATTTCTACACAAAATAATGTAAGAGTGGAGGCACAAGGTTTTCCTAGAGAAAGAGAAAGATGAATCTACAGCTCTTTAATATAACAAAACCACTCTTGAATACCATATAGTTTTCAAAAAGTACTC